>JANAVB010041269.1:0-28521 GCA_029216955.1 Iris pallida | reverse complement strand
TTCTAAATAGGCTAAATAACTCATAGTTCCTTTACAATAGGGTTAATTTTGATCCTATGACACATGAATATACGCATATATTCATGAAATCTTTATTGATGATTATACCTAACAAAATCCATCAAATATGATTTCTACAGAATTAATAACATAATTTCTATAGAATTTTTGCAAGGTTTTTAGAAGAAAGTATTTGGGTTCTTACCAAAGATCCTTGCTAGAAAGGGTGATGATGACTTCTCTTCACCAAAGCTCCAATCTTTTTCGCTATCCTCGCTTGCTAATCCTCTCTTGGTAAGTATGAGAGAGTTGATAATGGCTATAGAAGATTGTTTGGGGGAGATGGAGTTTTTAGGATTTGTTTTGAGGGGTTTCGGGGATGTATGGTAGAGGAGATGAGTTTTTATGAAGGATGGAGAGATGTGCAATGGAGGAGATGATGTATAGAGGCTATGGAGTTTAGTTTTGCTGCCAAAATTATGGAGAGGGGAGAGGTTTTGGTCGGCCAAAGGTGAGGGAGAGAAAGATTAGGATTTGGTTAAGGTTTGGGATAAGTTGGTATATTTAAACATATCCTTACATTAATTTTAAGCTATCTAGGATTTAAATCCTATTTAATTTGATGAATTCAGCCATGAGGGGTTGCTTGGCCGAACTAGCATGGTAGGGGTCCACTTGGCATGATTTGGTTGTTTGGTGAGTTGGCAAGTTGATTGGATTGAGGATTTAAAAAGGGGTTTCCTAATATAGAACTATTTAATTCTATCTATGTAATTACACAAAATCTGAATTACATACAATAAATGTAATTATTAATATTTATTAATGCCTAACATGCCTACATAGGGTTGGGTGGCTTGGAAGAGGTTTGGGAAGGTTTGGTACAACCGAGTCTCCTAAAAAGTCATAAAGGCTTTCTTAACTAATTAATTAAATAAAAAATATAATTTGTGCCATAATTTGAATGTTTAACATGCAAGAGATTACAATATAACCATGGCATTCCTAACATGGCTAGTATAACTAGTTAAAGTACTCGACTACGCTAGGCATGCCATACTTTCTAGTCGTCTTGCATATTCAAACTCAACCATGGCTATAGTCCTTTATATAATATAAATAAGATAAAAATAAATTAGAATTAAATAAAATCCAAAATTAATTTAAATATTCCTTTAAATTATAAGGGATTTTACATCCTTCCCAACTTATGACAATTTTGTCCTCGAAATTAAAATAATAAGGGATTTTACATCAAGAATTGCGATATTTGTACGGTGGGAGAGTAGGTACGTCAAATTGTAGCTCATTTTTTTTGAAAGGATGGAGGGGTGGTTGTCATAGAAATCCCAATTGACCTCATATTCTGCAAGATGGGGTATGCTTCCTTCCAGACTCTACCCAACTTATAGAAGTTTGCCATCCATAAAGATCGTCATCATTACAAGACTTTGAGGAGGAAAATTTCTAGTGAGGGATACGAGAATAATGGACACTTCTGACCACAGTCTTTGATTCTATGTGAGCCTCGATGACATCGTGACATTCTTGGTCAATAACAACTATAAGAAAGTTACTACAATCAACCATTGTCACTCTAGGGGTCATGCTTTTGACAAGATGTTAGCGACCTCTTGTTAGAATATACTAAGGTGTGTCGGTTTAGAAGGATTCCTTCTACGTCTAACATGGAAAACAAAGAATTGAGCTTGAAAACTTAGGGAAGAAAAATTTATGGCCACGTGATGAAAATCGATGATAATTAAAGAACCCAGGCTATAGAATATGATTAAGCAAGCGTTTAGAAAACTCTAAGTCATAATGACAAATATGTGTGGGATGATGTTTGGTGTTGTGTAGGAGGCATGCGCTTGCTTGTTGGGAGGCATACATCATAGGTGTGCGTCTTGCATAGATCTGAGTATTCAGTTTAATTAAGGCAATGGGTCAATATTTGCATGGGTGAAATCGAATAGGTCGAATTAGGATCTCTATGGTTTGTTTTGAGGAAACAATGTGTCATACACGTGGTGTAATTTTAAATAGAGCACTGGAAAGTTCGTTGTGTGGGACATGTATGTCATGTGAGTAGTATGACTAGTCTAGTTCGTGAGTATGAACTTTATAGAAACGAAATCGTAAAGGAGAATACTCTAGAGGGGGTGAATAGAGTAGGCAGCAGAATATTTCTAAAAAATCTTGTTAGCAGTTAGATCACAGATATAAAAATAGTCACAAAGTAAATGACAGAAATTAAAAGTGATCAGAAGGCAAACGGAAACACCGAGATTTATAGCTTGTGAGGACTAGTCCAGTCGGAAGAACTCTAGCTTCCAGTTTAATCCACTATTGAAAATCCTGCAAGTTTTATACGAAGTCCTTGCAACTTCTACAGACGCGAGCTTTGATATGATGGACTCGACCAACTTCAATTGTGAAGAGTTAAATCTTCTATCAAGCCTCTGATTACAATCGCTCTTGAAACTTCTAGATCGTACCGTACTAGCAAATCGACTAGAGGATTGTAACTGGCTTGGGATTTGAAAATGAAAGCTTTTTAGAAATCTTTGGAAGAATGTAAGCTTAAGAAGAGAAGAGATTGAAAGTGAATTGGTGATTTGAAATGATCGAAATGCTTCTCTATTTATCGTTTTTCCAAAGACAGAACTCTGACAGAATTCGGGCAGAATTCGTACAGAACTCTTTGTAACAAACCGCAACTGAAGGATGACCAAGTTCAAAAACAAATGTTCACTAACGTTCTACTTGGCCGAACTCGGGCCGAGTTCTGCTAGGGTTCTGCCAGCATTTTTTGAAAAAATCAATTTTGGCTTTTTGAAAAGTCCTTGAGAAGCTTTTTGTAAAAATAATGTTTTTCAAAAACATAGGTCATTTTTAAAGAGATAGGTCAGTTTTGAAAAATAATTCTGGACAGCCTATTTGCCAGTACGACTTGGTGTACAATGTATTCCTAGACTCAATAAAATGAAAATTACATTGCTTAACAGAAAATATATTTTGAATGGCAAACGGCTTCAGTCTTGAACATTGTAGATATCCATTGTTGAGCAGTGTCTGAAACGTCGTAGGTAAACATCTGAATTGACTTGTATTATATCGAGATAGAGTTTGATCAATTATTAAAATTAGGTTTGACCATGACCAATGGACCAACAATCTCCCCTATTTTGATAATTGACAAACCTTGCCGATATAACATCAAAGTTTGGATCAATTCAAAAATGTATTTGAAAAATTGTTCTTAACCTTCATTCATGAAGAGATGTTAGATCTATTTCTCCCCCGTTGTCACTTAGCAAATAATTGCAAAAGAGAAAGCTCTCCCGCAATAAATGCATAAGTAACACACAGTGAAGAAACACAAAAAAAATATATAAAATATTCATCACAAGCATGGTAGAAACAGTAAAAAGATATTGTATATACAACACAGGCATGTTATTTGTCACAGGTAGTTTTAATATGAAGCAGAAAGAAAGATAATGCTAGAATAAAACTGAAACAAATAAAGTGCTGAATGATAAATGAAAATGCCACACTGAGGCATAATAAAAAACCGTGTCTATGAGAAGTCACAAACTAACTAAAATAGTGCAGATAATAACTAAAATAAGAGTACTGACTAAATCTTAGAATATCGGAGCATTTTCAAGTAAACATAAGACAAAAGTATCAGTCTCAAAGTCATAACAACTCAAAAGTCATAAAACTCAAAAGTCATCATCCTCATCATCATCGTCAGCTGCTGCAGCACCAGCATGTCCAGAAGGACCAGCTCCAAAAGTACCACCTCCAGAAGTACGAGGAGTGGCACCAGAAGTACGATACCAATCGTAAGCGTTCCCTGGCTGGAACAGAGAGTGGACCGCCTCATCATTAACGCTGTAACACCCAGTTTTTAAAATAAGTGTAATTTTAAAATTTTTGTATTTAAATTATTTAATTTTGGTAATTAGTTTAATAATATGATTTTTGGTAATTTTTAATAATTTTTAAACAATTAAATACTGGTTGAGTCATGACTTATGATTTTGGTGTTTAGCTAGTGTAGCCCTAGAGACTACTTGACCAGGAAACTAACCATGACCTTGGGAGCCTAACCATGTGAGTAGAGTTTCCATTTTGTACATTTTAGCCTAGAGGGTACTTTGGTCATTTTGGGATTTATTTGAATTTAATAGGATTTATTAGAACCTAATGAATATATGTGAATAATTGCTTGGTATGTGATGTTTAGCCTAACCTAGAAGGACCTAACCTAATAGATTGGATTAACCTAGATTAGCCTTGGTTAAATTGATGGTTATGTTAGCATTGACTAAGGTGGGTTAGCCATGACTTATGACTTGATTAGTCATGACTAGGATTAGTCATAGTCTTGAGTTAGTATAGCTAAAACCTAAAATCAATATGGACCATAGATACTTAGTGGGGAGATAAGAGCCATAGATTGGGCACTAAACCCTAGGATGACTAGCCATGTAGTGGTTTTCCCCCTATATAAGCCCTTATGTTGAACTCTTGCCTCTTTTTTTATCATTCTTGCAAGTCTTGAAGAAAGAGAGACATAGACTCCTTCCCCAATCCATAGTTCATCCATTTTTTATCCTTTTTAGCCCTAATCTTTTGCATTAGCACCTAACCGATCCCTACTTGCTGTTTTTGTGGAGCAATCCCAGCCTTGGGGCAATTTGGAGGAGTTTCACCATCAAGGAGTACATCACCCATTGAGCTTTTTTGAGGGTTTTAACACTATGAGGTAACTTCTTAGTCTCACCATAGAATCCTGAGATTTTTGCATCAATAGGGAGCCCTACAACTAACCTAACAGTAGGAATAAGAAACCCTAGGTTTTCGTGTCCTTTCGTGTCCAAACTGGACACGTATCAATACCTATCTCCTTGTGTTTGATAAGATACCACTGTGGATTATTTTGTGTTATTTTCGAATAATGTCTGAATGGAAAATCTTGTTTTGATGTCGCTTATCCATTTCTGTAACTCTGAGATGATTTCGTGGTTGTGTCGTGTCGATAGGACACTCGTGCACACGCCCTCGTGCACACGCGCGCGCGGGCTACAGTAATCCCCTGCATATCAGGGTCTTCACAGGACACGACACGAATTTGTTTGACACGAAATTTTGTGGGTAGTTAGGGGCATTGTCTGCCATCCCACATACAGAATTTCACGACATCTCATGGTCGGGTTGGTGAGATATCGACCACGCACGGGGAAACCACTGTCACTGTGCATAGTTTATTTGCCACTGATACGGCTTCACATCTTTGGACACGACACACTCTGACACGTTTCAGGGTGTCAAGCACTTAGCCCTACCCTAGGCGCACCCCTTGCACGAGCACGAGGATTGGGAAGGCCTGTGTCGGGTGCATGACACGCGTGCACACCCGCACGACGCTGTCCCCAATCCCTGTGTCCAGATTGCCCGATTTTAGTTTGGGTTGAATTGGACACGTTTGTGTCCACTTTGGTGGACACAAACTTGACACAAAACACGTATGTAATGTGTGGATGCTAACCTACCACTGTTTGGGCATTTAATTTAGTTTTGATTGATGAAATCCCCTCTTTCTATATTTTTCTGATACATGTTTCAATTCAGTTTTTTTTTCCAGTTTTAAAATGGATTTTGGCATTGATTTTTACTTATTATGAACTGTTAAATTCATGGTCTTTAATCCCTAACATATTCACCTATGTATTGTGTATTGGCATGTTGATTTTGGGGTCATATTGAGGTGGTTGGGATTCAAATCTTGGGCTTCCAATTTCAGGACTGCCAAACTGAGTTTGAGTATGGTTTTAAACTGTTTTGTTTTAATACATAAAACCTGAGTTGTTTGGAACTGTTTTAACCTGAGATTGGGGGCTGGTTGATGGGTTATTTAGCTCAACTGAGAATAGATGTAAGCTATTAGATTGATTTAAAACTGAGATGAATTGATCTTTTTGGTTCACAGAGATTACCTGACTGTACACTGCATATGGATTTCCTTTTCTTTTTACATTAACAGTAAACTGATTTTTCCTTGTCCTTGATTTCTGAGTTGAAGTTTCATTACCTGGGAAGGAGTTGGCTCATTTCTTGACGTTAATTGCCTTCCAGTTTCCTTTAATTGCAAAGATATCCTGTGTTTAATTCTACTGCTTTCCAGTTTTACTACAACCTGAAAATAGGATATTAAGTTGGGTATTGTTTGAGTGTATATTGACTTCTTTTCCTTTTGCAATGAAAACCTGAGAATACAAACTGATTCTTCCCTTTTCCCTTGATTACTGAGATTAGATTATTCACAAACCTGAGAATGAATTTGAACCATTTGCTACTTGTTAATTGATTCTCCTTTTCATTAGTTCAATGTTGTTCACATTAATTGATTTCAATGAGTGACTGCAAACTGATTTTCATGTTTAGTTGTAAATGGCTTTTGAACTGAAATGAATGCAACTGGATTTCCAGATTTTGTTTCCCTTATTATCATTGGGTTGCAACTGTTGAGAAGGGAAGGATTTGAACTGTTAACTGAAGTCTTCATTAATTACAATGGGTTCCTACAAAACCTGAGAGTGTAGTAGATTCCAGATTTTTCCTTGTATTCACAATAGATTTCAGATTTTCCCTATTACCTATCTCACATCATTGCCATGTCTCTCATAATGCAATCACTGTTCTGGATATCTTCACACCCTATTTTCCTTAACATGTATACGCTATTTTTTTTGCCTAATACAATCACTGTTCAGGATTCACTCATGACACACACACTTTAGTAATATTTGTGGCACTCTACACACACTTGTATACACAGTTTTCCTATTACTTGGCAGTCACCACACTCCCCTTCCACACACACATACACTTGTGTACTCTCTCTTGTATATATGTTAAGTCTATATATAATGTAGTGTGATGATTCCTAATGTGTATAACTATAACCTTGTAATATTAGAAGTTTATATTGTGAATGTGCCCATTTCTATATATATGTATAAGGTGTAGGAGCAATGTATTCACCAATATCGGTTGTATTGGCTTATGTAGATTCCTATATTATAGCCTATGTATATATGGTATATATGGTATATATATACCATATATATACCAATATAAAAAAAAATATGGTATATATACCCATGTGATTTGTGTGTGATAGACTTGTAAAGCTTGTGATGTGATGTGTGCTGCTAGGATAGGCTGATTAGACTTATTAGACCTAGATAGTTGAGTCTAGACTATCTTGACCATAGTTGACCTAGTTGATTGGTATAGTTGACTGAAGTTGACCAAGAGTTGACATTGGTCTAGATCGACCTAGATTCATGTAGAACTCATAGTAGTACATCTTATTACCATTCTGGACTTGTGTGACTTGTGTTTCTCTAACTAGGAGCCCAGGTACCTCATCTCGGACAGTACATTTACTTCAGACATTCAGATACCAGGTGAGTACATTCTCTGATCATTTCATATCATGTTTAGGATTATATTTCCTGCTTTAGACTATCTACTTCATGCAGACACGTTGGTAACACGGATTGGTACTATATGGATCCCTTCATGAGATGTTATCCCTCTCGGAAGCATCAGATACTTTTGTCATGTGTGTTTCACTTACATCACGTATCTCTGCTTCTATTATCTTGAATCTCAGGAATCAGCTAGTGACTCATGTACCCTCATGATCACCGAGCCTTCACGAATCAATTCATGAATCACCCTTTATGGGCAACGTAGTATAATCATGAATCTTAACGTAACTTGGATCCTTGTGTATTGATTGGGGATAGGGGAGTATAAATGAACATGTGAATAATTCTAAGTAGTGTAATCATGAATCAATTCCAAGTAGTGTAATCATGAATCAGTCCCATGCCATTCACATGTTTATCCTGTACTCTGAATCACTAGCACAGTCTCTCTATATATCATAGATATTTACTTACAGTCTCTGTTTTACATTATGCTATTTCTTTAGATCCTATATTTTATTCTCTAGCATGATTATATTTCCTTTCCTGCTATGACTTGTTGAGATGTACTGTGCTCGCTCCAGTCCTGACTGGACCTGTTGATAAAACAGATAGCATGGAGGTTGTCTGCTAGCCTAGAGAAGACAGTAGAGGTTGCATAGATAGCTAGGATTTTTCTTATAGTTTACTTTTGTCGTTGAGTTGTATTTATGGATTACTGTATTTAAGTTTTGAGATGTATTCTGAGTTTGTATCTTAGACACTTAGACTTCTATCTGTTGTATCTCTTTTCGATTTCATGTTTTATCTATCTTCCTTTATGCTCTACCTTAGATGTGATTGAGTTTACATTCTGCTATGTCACCCCCATTCGGGGAGTACAAACTGTTTAGTCTTATACTATGAGATGCATTGAGACCTAGGACAGCGTTCTACCACCGATACTGCGGCGTAGGCTGGGCGTTGTTACGTTCTTGTGCCCTAACTCTAGGGTGCGGGTCGTGACACGTTTTTAGTGGTGGCCCATGCAGGTCGAGACTAAAGTGTAGTGGTATTCGAACTAGAGTACCACTACAGCCTGCAGTAGGATTAGGATATATTTTGAAGGTACTCAATCACAGTTAGGACCCTTGAGAGATTCCCGGAACGACCCTTGAGAATCTTATTTTAACTCCGATTTGAAAACTCTTTTTTTCTTGATTTGATTTATCTTTACTTTCTGCAATTGAATTTGATTTTAATAGATTATTATTGAATTTGAGTTTGTATTTATTGATTTTGATGAAGATTGTTGAATTCTGAATCTTGATGTTAGCTATAGCATCCGGTTTGTAGTTATATGATTTGAAGGATTTTGGTTCATTTTTGAATCTCGATGTTCGTTGACAAATTTGATTTTTGAGTATTCATTATTGATTTAAATTATTTTTTGTCAAGATAAAATTATATGGGCTAGGTCATCTAAGTTATGAAATCTAGTCTTCTACAGTCATATTAGCCAGCATGGTGAGGACATATAGTTGACTTGGATATATTTCTCGGGTGTGGGAATTTAAGATTTTCGCAGCCAAGCTAGCGGCATCGCAAAAATGTTAAATACCATGATTCTAGAGGTATGTGCCTAAGTCGAGGACTCTGTGATTATCGTAGCCTTGCTTACTAGTATGACGAGGATTTAGAGTACCATGATTGTGGATAGACGCATATGATTATCAGATTGTACCTTAAATATTTTCGAACATGTTTTCTCTACTTTTGCTTCTGTCCTTCAAAAGAAAAAAATATTATTTAATTATTAATTGTTTTGTTTTGGTTTTGCCTCTCATTATTTAACTTAAGAGTAGGGTTGCCTGTTTTTATAAACCTTTGCGTAACTTCTTGCTATGAGTTTCTTCTTAATACAATGAATCGATGATTTTGCTAGACTTTATCTTGGATTTGATAATTTAGCTCTGGGTTTCAAATGGTTCTTCTTTAAACAGATGAGCAAAATAAATTTTATCGTTATTTCCTTCTTGCTTTTATTCCTGTATTAGATAAAATAAAACTGTCTTGATTACGTCAATCACCTGCTTGCAATCTTGGTAGGAATCTATTGTTGGTTTAACGTAGAATTAATTTTTTTTTTATATTGGGACATGAGAATATATATAGTGGACACAGACTCTTTGCCTGACACGTATGCATGCTACACTTGATTTCCCACATGCCTAAATACATATTAATATGTTATTGATGTTAAAATTCTCAAACCCCAATATTTCTGGTTCTCTGCTTTTTTTCATGTTTAAATTCGTAAATTAAATATAAATTTCATGTTATTAGTTATGTTTAATCACTGCACATGTATGTTATACATAGAGTTTCAATTTAAAATTTTTTGGTTGAGTTTGTGTTTAAATTTGTCAAATTTAAGAGCTGTGTACATGTTGTTGTAGGGATATAATATTAGGTTTCATATTCTTACATGTTAGTTTGTGATAAACATTGAATTGGTTTTGATGTACAAATTCTCTAAAATCCTGAAAACTAGTTACATGTTAACATTTTACATTGATTTCCATTTAGTTCAAATTCAGATTTAACAAGTAATATTGAACTGTATGCGTAGATAAATGTATGGATAGTATGTTAGGGTTTCATTCTATTATGTTAGGATATTGGAAGCATTGAGTTAGTTGTAATATTTCAAACCCTAATCTGAGACTGCATTATGTTAATATTTACTGCTTTAAATTTTAGCTCATTTCAGATTTCGTTTGTAAATGCTGAACTAAAATCGGATTTAACCTTTCAATGCTAAGATATACCCTGTACGAGGACACACACACCCTAACTTAGTATACACTGCCATGTAAACCTAACCTTCCTCTCTATGTTATGATCATATAGATATATATAGAGTTTATACGTACATGTTATAACGTATATAGATACATAACTAAGTCTCCACCTTTTATATACAAATATGGTTAGCCATGCATGTTATGAGTGAATAAGTGCGTATTATAGATTGTTTTACCAAAATGCCATGATTAGTGTAACTTGATGCTGTTGTTTTGGAACCCAATTTCTCGTATACAATTTCATATGTATTCACGTACCACACACGCCTACTATCTAACCATATGAACATGTCCCCATACACATAATGTTAGCTTTTTCCTCTCTAACGCTCTCTAGATACATATTGTGATTGGATTTCCATGTAAGTGACTTTCATTCATTAACTTGTGATTTTGATTTTCTTGGGATAGTACCCTTTTTTGATGATTGGTAGTTACCTTCTTTATTTTGATAAGTACCAGTTTTCATATAGGATGGTAGACCGCCTTACAGTTTTGATGGTTTGTGTTTCTGTAACTTCTCTAGTTTAGCACCCTGGATTGCTTGTGTGTTTTGATACCCTATGACCGTTTTGGTATTAGCACGACTAGTATACCTAGATGAGACTTTCACTACCACCGTATGCCATGACCCTGTATGTCGTCCTTTGATCACATGATTTGTTTTAATCTGGGACTTGATTGTGGGGGTTTGACCTAGAAGGAGTATGAACATTTTAATTTCGAGGACGAAATTTTTATAAGGTGGGTAGGATTGTAACACCCAGTTTCTAAAATAAGGGTAATTTTAAAATTTTTGTACTTAAATTTTTAATTATGGTAATTAGTTTAATAATATGATTTTTGGTAATTTTAATAATTTTTAAACAATTTAAATACTGGTTGAGTCATGACTTATGATTTTGGTGTTTAGCTAGTGTAGCCCTAGAGACTACTTGACCAGGAAACTAACCATGACCTTGGAAGCCTAACCATGTGAGTAGAGTTTCCATTTAGTACATTTTAGCCTAGAGGGTACTTTGGTCATTTTGGATTTATTGAATTTAATAGGATTTATTAGAACTTATTGAATATATGTGAATAATTGCTTGGTATGTGATGTGTTTAGCCTAACCTAGAAGGACCTAACCTAATAGATTGGATTAACCTAGATTAGCCTTGGTTAAGTTGATGGTTATGTTAGCATTGACTAAGGTGGGTTAGCCATGACTTATGACTTGATTAGTCATGACTAGGATTAGTCGTAGTCTTGAGTTAGTATAGCTAAAACTAAATCAATATGGACCATAGATCCTTAGTGGGGAGATGAGAGCCATAGATTGGGCACTAAACCCTAGGATGACCAGCCATGTAGTGGTTTTCCCCCTATATAAGCCCTCATGTTGAACTCTTTCCTCTTTTTTTATCATTCTTGCAAGTCTTGAAGAAAGAGAGGTATAGACTCCTTCCCCAATCTATAGTTCATCCATTTTTGATCCTTTTTAGCCCTAATCTTTTGCATTAGCACCTAACCGATCCCTACTTGCTGGTTTTGTGGAGCAATCCCAGCCTTGGGGCAATTTAGAGGAGTTTCACCATCAAGGAGAACATCACCCATTGAGCTTTTTTGAGGGTTTTGACACTTTGAGGTAACTTCTTAGTCTCACCATAGAATCCTGAGAGTTTTGCATCAATAGGGAGCCCTAGACCTAACCTAACGTAGGAATAAGAAACCCTAGGTTTTCGTGTCCTTTCGTGTCCAAAACTGGACACGTATCAATACCTATCTCCTTGTGTTTGATGAAATGCCATGTGGATTATTTTGTGTTATTTTCGAATAATGTCTGAATGGAAAATCGTGTTTTGATGTCGCTTATCCATTTCTGTAACTCTGAGATGATTTCGTGGTTGTGTCGTGTCGGTAGGACACTCGTGCACACGCCCTCGTGCACACGCGCGCGCAGGCTACAGTAATCCCCTGCATATCGGGGTCTCCACAGGACACGACACGAATTTGTTTGACACAAAATTTTGTGGGTAGTTAGGGGCATCGTCTGCCATCCCACATACAAAATTTCACGACATCTCGTGGTCGGGTTGGTGAGATATCGACTACGCACGGGGAAACCACTGTCACTGTGCACAGTTTTATTTGCCACTGATACGGCTTCACATCTTTGGACACGACACACTCTGACATATTTTAGGGTGTCAAGCACTTAGCCCTACCCTAGGCGCACCCTCTTGCACGAGCACGAGGATTGGGAAGGCCTGTGTCGGGTGCACGACACGCATGCACACCCGCACGACGCTGTCCCCAATCCCTGTGTCCAGTTTGCCCGATTTCAGTTTGGGTTGAATTGGACACGTTTGTGTCCACTTTGGTGGACACAAACTTGACACAAAACACGTATGTAATGTGTGGATGCTATACCTACCACTGTTTGGGCATTTAATTTAGTTTTGATTGATGAAATCCCCTCTTTCTATATTTTCCTGATACATGTTTCAATTCATTTTTTTCCAGTTTTAAAATGGATTTTGGCATTGATTTTTACTTATTATGAACTGTTAAATTCACGGTCTTTAATCCCTAACATATTCACCTATGTATTGTGTATTGGCATGTTGATTTTCGGGTCATATTGAGGTGGTTTGGGATTCAAATCCTGGGCTTCCAATTTCAGGACTGCCAAACTGAGTTTTGAGTATGGTTTTAAACTGTTTTGTTTTAATACATAAAACCTGAGTTGTTTGGAACTGTTTTAACCTGAGATTGGGGGCGGGTTGATGGGTTATTTAGCTCAACTGAGAATAGATGTAAGCCATTAGATTGATTTAAAACTGAGATGAATTGATCTCTTTGGTTCACTGAGATTACCTGACTGTACTGCACATGGATTTCCTTTCTTCTTTTTACATTAACAGCAAACTGATTTTTCCTTGTCCTTGATTTCTGAGTTGAAGTTTCATTACCCGGGAAGGAGTTGGCTCATTTCTTGAAGTTAATTGCCTTCTAGTTTTCCTTTGATTACAAAGATATCCTGTGTTTAATTCAACTGTTTTCCAGTTTTACTACAACCTGAAAATAGGATATTAAGTTGGGTATTATTTGAGTGTATATTAACTTCTTTTCCTTTTGCAATGAAAACCTGAGAATACAAACTGATTTTTCCCTTTTCCCTTGATTACTGAGATTAGATTTATTCACAAACCTGAGAATGAATTTGAACCATTTGCTACTTGTTAATTGATTCTCCTTTTCATTAGTTCAATGTTGTTCACATTAATTGATTTCAATGAGTGACTGCAAACTGATTTTCATGTTTAGTTGTAAAAGGCTTTTGAACTGAAATGAATGCAACTGGATTTCTAGATTTTGTTTCCCTTATTATAATTGGGTTGCAACTGTTGAGAAGGGAAGGATTTAAACTGTTAACTGAAGTCTTCATTAATTACAATGTGGGTTCCTACAAAACCTGAGAGTGTAGTAGATTCCAGATTTTTCCTTGTATTCACAATAGATTTCAGATTTTCCCTATTACCTATCTCACATTATTGTCATGTCTCTCATAATACAATCACTGTTCTGGATATCTTCACACCCTGTTTCCCTTAACATGTATACGCTGTTTTTTTTTGCCTAATACAATCACTGTTCAGGATTCACTCATGACACACACACTTTAGTAATATTTGTGGCACTCTACACACACTTGTATACACAGTTTTCCTATTACTTGGCAGTCACCACACTCCCCTTCCACACACACATACACTTGTGTACTCTCTTGTATATATGTTAAGTCTATATATAAATGTAGTGTGATGATTTCTAATGTGTATAACAATAACCTTGTAATATTAGTTGTTTATATTGTGAATGTGCCCATTTCTATATATATGTATATAAGGTGTAGGAGCAATGTATTTACCAATATAGGTTGTATTGGCTTATGTAGATTCCTATATTATAGCCTATGTATATATGGTATATATACACATGTGATTTATGTGTGATAGACTTGTAAAGCTTGTGATGTGTGTGCTGCTAGGATAGGCTGACTAGACTTGTTAGACCTAGATAGTTGAGTCTAGATATTGACCATAGTTGACCTAGTTGACTGAAGTTGACCAAGAGTTGACTTTGGTCTAGATCAACCTAGATTCATGTAGAACTCATAGTAGTACATCTTATTACCATTCTGGACTTGTTGTGACTTGTGTTGCTCTAACTAGGAGCCAGGTACCTCATCTCGGACAGTACATTTACTTCAGACATTCAGATACCAGGCGAGTACATTCTCTGATCATTTCATATCATGTTTAGGATTATATTTCCTACTTTAGACTATCTTACTTGATGCTGACACGTTGGTAACACGGATTGGTACTATATGGATCCCTTCATGAGATGTTATCCCTCTCGGGAGCATCAGATACTTTTGTCATGTGTGTTTCACTTACATCACGTATCGCATGCTTCTATTATCATAAATCTTCAGGAATCAGCTAGTGACTCATGTACCCTCATGATCACCGAGCCTTCACGAATCAATTCATGAATCACCCTTTATGGGCAACGTAGTATAATCATGAATCTTAACGTAACTTGATTGGATCCTTGTGTATTGATTGGGGATGGGGGAGTATAAATGAACATGTGAATAATTCCAACTAGTGTAATCATGAATCAATCCCATGCCATTCACATGTTTATTTTGTACTCTGAATTACTAGCACTGTCTCTCTCTATATATCATAGATATTTACTTACGGTCTCTCTTTTACATTATGCTATTTCTTCAGATCCTGTATTTTATTCTCTAGCATGATTATATTTCCTTTCCTGCTATGACTTGTTGAGATGTACTGTGCTCGCTCCAGTCCTGACTGGACCTGTTGATAAATTTTACAGATAGCTTGGAGGTTGCCTGCTAGCCTAGAGGAGACAGTAGAGGTTGCATAGATAGCTAGGATTTTTCTTATAGTTTACTTTTGTCGTCTTGAGTTGTATTTATGGATTACTGTATTTAAGTTTTGAGATGTATTCTGAGTTTGTATCTTAGACACTTAGACTTTTATCTGTTGTATCTCTTTTCGATTTCATGTTTTATCTATCTTTCTTTATGCTCTACCTTAGATGTGATTGAGTTTACATTCTGCAATGTCACCCCATTCGGGGAGTATAAACTGTTTAGTCTTATACTATTAGATGCATTGAGACCTAGGACAGCGTTCTACCGCCGACACTGTGGCGTAGGCTGGTCGTTGTTACGTTCTTGTACCCTAACTCTAGGGTGCGGGTCGTGACAAACACGGTATCCAGAAACAGAAGGGTCACGAGGTTGAGAGCTAGCAGAGTGACACGTCTGCACAAATCTCAAATCGGCAAAGGAGTTGGCAATAGCCTGGAACCGAGTCACGTTACGGAACTCACGTTCCCTGGAAGTGTCAACATAGAATGACTGCAGATCTGAAAGGTGTTGATGAATACCTTCAAATGTCATAGGGTAGGAATGAAGTCGTCCAGGTGCTGTGGGAGTAGGTGCAGGAGGAGCAGGTGCGGTAGGTGGAGGAACAGTGGCAATGCTGCGACGAGAGAGTTTGAAGAACTTGGGTTCAGGGTCAACAGCACAAGTAGATAGGTCAATGTCGAATCTCTGAAAGATGCGAGGGATGATCATCACATAAGATAGGTTACGATCGCTTCCGCGACATCTTCCATCATCTGAATGATAGTCTTAGGGGCGGAAAAAGGAATCCCCTTAAAAATATGATAAAGAGTAGAGAGTTCAAGTGCAGTGACATCTTCGGAAGTGGATTTATGAAGTAAAGTGGAATAGATGATGCGATGTAATTCGTAGTTAAACAAGTTCAAGTTATTAGCCTTGAACTTTCCAGGACGAGCGCGTGCGGGCGCACAAAGCTCATTCTTGAAACTAACGAGAGTCATACCATCGGAGAAATAAAAATCAGTGATATCATCGAGCGGGGCACCTTCGTTTGGAATACCAAGGATTTCCTCTAACGTTTCATCAGTGAATTCGATATCGATCCCTCCGACACGTGTTCTCGTGGTGAAAGTGTCTAACACGAAATTATAATAGAACAATCTAATGGCATTAGTAGCAATAGGAAATTATAAGGTAACAAAGTGTTGTAACCCTAATGCCTCAAAGTAAGGGCGGTGATCAGGAAAGACAGTCCATTTAATTGGTGAACCGGTGCAAATAGTACATATAATGAAATTGGCATACCACAATAAAGCTTGATCGAAACTTTTAAAGTAAAATTCGTCCGATGTACCATCGTCCGATTGGACCAGAGAAAAGAGGCAATCCGTATGCGGATCCGAAGACGATGCCTCTTCACTGGCATTAGTCTTCTTCCACTTGAAGGGATTGAACTTAGGCATTCTTTCCCAAAATTTATAGAAATCCTAAGTATTGAAAAGTGGAGGAGAGAAGGAATTATACCTTCCAAGAATTGGATATGCTGTTGAGGACGAGATTCTCAGCACGAATCCAAAGTTTCGACGAAAATCTCCATACGGATTGGAAGAACAAGGGTGGAGAAGAGCTAGGGTTTGGAGGCACGACTGCTGCTGTTTGAGGATGTTTGGAAGAATGAAGAAGATGGGGGCCTCGGGTTCTGGCTGGTACATATATACCCAGCCAAACTCTGGCCGAATTTGGACCGAACTCGGGCCGAATTCGCCAAGGGTTGCCTGGTTATATATATATATATATATATATATATATATATATATATATAATATATATATAAATATATATATATATATAATAATGAAGGGGCCACATCTTTTTTATTAATTCGTTTCAAATGTTTAATTCGGAGTTTAGCAATTTTAAATCTCAAAATAATATAATTAATATTATTTTATAAATTAATATTCTTTACTCAGCATCTGTCTCAGATTAGTTGTAGGAGTACTGTTCCAGCTAACGAAGGTTCACCGAAGAAGTCTTAAGTACCGCTTCGCTTCGACCGTAGTCGTGGTGACAGACAGACTCTTTTCAGGCTTGTCTCGAAAATAGTTTGTGAGTATCGAATCAATTAATTAATAAAACAAAATTAATTAATATTATTGACATCTAAAATGCCTAATTATTGACGTAAATAATTGAAACGATCTTCCGCTAAAGGTTTTGTGAGTGTGTCAGCTAATTGATTCTGAGTGTCTATGTATACAAGGTCTATATATCCATTTTGTTGATGATCTCTAAGAAAATGATGTCGAATCTCGATATGTTTAGTACGAGAGTGCCATACTGGATTCTTAGTCAAATTAATAGAGCTAGTGTTGTCACAGAAAATGGGTATATGTATAAAATGCAATCCATAGTCTTCTAAAGTTTGTATCATCCACAAAATTTGTACACAACAACGTCCTGCGGCGATATACTCAGCCTCGGTTGTTGATAATGCAACAGAATTTTACTTTTTACTAAACCAAGAGACTAGAGCTTTTCCTAGGAAATGACATGTGCCGCTAGTGCTTTTTCTATCTACTTTGCATCCGGCAAAATTAGCATCAGAATAACCGATTAGGTCAAACGACGTAGTTTTGGGATACCATAAGCCGACAGAAGAAGTGCCTTTAAGGTATCGAAAGATACGCTTAACTGCGCACAAATGTGATTCCTTAGGATTAGCTTGAAATAGAGCACATAAGCAAACACTAAACATAATGTCTGGTCGACTAGCAGTTAAATACAGTAAACTATCGATCATACCTCGATACTTACGTATATCGACAGGTTTGCCTTGTTCATTAATATCAAGCTTGGTTGAAGTCGCCATTAGAGTGCTAAGTGGCTTTCTGCTTCCATGTCGAACTTCTTTAATAGATCCTTTGTGTATTTTGCTTGATTTATGAACGTCACATTGTTGGTTTGTTTGATTTGCAGTCCGAGAAAGAATTTCAGCTCTCCTATCATGCTCATCTCAAACTCATTCTGCATACACTTTGAAAATTCTTGACAAAGAGATTCATCAGTAGATCCAAAAATAATATCATCTACATAGACTTGAATCAAAAGAATATTGTTATTCAAAGCTTTTATAAACAAAGTAGTGTCAACCTTTCCCTTTGAAAAACCGTTATCAAGTAGAAAAGAGCTTAGACGATCGTACCAAGCACGAGGGGCTTGTTTCAAACCGTATAGAGCTTTCTTCAACTTGAAAACATATTCAAGAAATTTGAAATCAGTAAAATCGGGAGGTTGAGCTACATAAACTTCTTCTTTTATAAAACCATTTAAAAATGCGCTTTTGACATTCATTTGAAATAACTTAAAATTATGAAAACATACAAATGCACATAACATGCGAATGGATTCTAATCTCGTAACTGGGGCATAAGTCTCATCGTAGTCGATACCTATCCTTGAGCTACGAGTCGAACCTTATTACGAATCACTAAACCATTCTTGTTCAGTTTATTTCGTAATACCCATCGGATGCCAATGACCGAATGATCAATGGGCTTGGGAACAAGTTCCCAAACTTGATTCCGTTCGAATTGGTTTAATTCCTCTTGTATAGCATCTAACCAAAAATTACTACATGCTTCATCAACATTTTGGGTTCAAACTGCGAGACAAAAGTAAACAAGAAGCTATATCTTTATTGGAGGAACGAGTACTTACACCCTTGGTAATCTCACAAATTACCAAGTCCTCTGGATGATTAGCCAAGAATCTCATCTCTTTTGGTGCAGTCTCAAGATTGCTAGTTTCGACTTCTTTGTTTGGAGGTTCATTTGATGCCTGATGTGATGGTTCTGTATCTTTGTGTGAAGGTTTTACAGTAGCTGTACTTGGTGTGATTATGTCTTCATTGTCATCATCGTCTAAGTGTTGATTTAGTTCATCAAACTTGACGTTGATAGATTCTTCGATGATCTTGGTTCTTTTGTTGAAGACTCTGTATCCTTTGCTCTTTGTTGCATAACCTAAAAATATACCTTCTTCGGCCTTTTCATCAAATTTACTCAAATTATCTTTGGTATTAAGAATAAAACATTTACAACCAAAGATTTTAAAATAAGAAACATTTGGTGTTCTATCAAACCATAATTTATAGGGTGTCTTCTTCGATATAGGTCGAATTAGAACCCTATTGAGAATATAGCATGCTGTATTTACAGCTTCAGCCCATAAGTATCTAGGTTGACTAAACTGGTTTAACATAACTCTAGCCATTTCAGATAGAGTTCTGTTCTTCCATTCCACAACTCTATTTTGTTGCGGAGTCCTAGGGCAAGAGAATTCATGCAGATAACCATGTGTGTCACAAAATTGCTTGAATTCTGCATTCTCAAATTCATCGCCATGATCATACGAATGCGAGTTATCATGAACCCTTTTTCATTCTATACTTTCTTGCAAAAGGTGAAAATTTTTGATAATGCATCGTTCTTGCGTGCAAGAAAATAAACCCATGTATATCTAGAAAAATCATCTATAATGACAAATGCATATAACTTACCACCTAGACTAGCAATTATGCTGGGTCCAAATAAGTCCATATGCAATAATTGTAAAGGTCTAGTGGTACTTACAGCATTCTTGGACTTGAATGCGGATTTGGTAGCTTTGTTCCTTTCACATTCACTACATACCGTATCCTTCTTGAAAGAAAATATCCGGTAAGCCGCGTACCAACTTCTTCGTAGATAATCTTAAAATTGTATCTACGTTTGCATGATCGAGTCTCATATGCCATAGTTGACTCTCAACGCTTTTGGCCATCAAACATCTACCTGCTGTGTTAGCATCTTCCAACAAATAGAATACATATATATTGTCTTCCCTAATACCTTCAAATATAGTACTACCTGTTGAACTATCAATTATAGTACATTTATCTTTACAAAGTTAATACCATAACCGTGATCAGCTAAGGGCTTATGCTGAGCAGACTATGTGTTAACTCGATTACAAGACAAACATCTTAATCACTGGATAGGAAGCCTTACCAATGTCACCAATACCGATTATGTACCCTCTTAGATTATTACCGAAGGAGATGTATCATTCTTTATTCCTCTTCGACAGTGTTGCAAATAAGGAAGCGTCACCGGTCATGTGCCGTGAGCAACCGTTGTCGAGGATCCATTTACTCCTTGCATGTGAAGGGTGTCCCACCTACAAAATAATTTACAGATGAAACTTTTGGTACCCATTTCTTGTAGGTCCTGACTGGTTAGTTTTCGGTATCAATGCATGAACATTTAAATCTACTAACTTTTGATTCTACATGCTGAAGATATATGACCAATGAGGCCACAATAATGACATTTAGCATGTTGAGTGTTGAAAGTAGTGTGAGGTGCATGATTGGTAGGTGTTGGCTTTCTAGTATAGAAGATTGCATGCCTATTAGGCTTCTTGGGCATAGTCTTGGTATGGTTTGGTCTGACAGTGTTAGGCGTGTTTCGATAATTCGGTAATTGACACATGTTAGAATAGGAAGCAGCAACTTCACGCCGTTTTCCTAAACTAATTTCTAACTTTTTGGAAGTGTCATACAATCTAGTATAGTCAGATGTAAGTGATTCTAATCTGACTTGTGCATAATGGAGACTCTTTCTCTCCTTAGATAGGTCTTCCTTTAACTGGATAATAGTTTGGTTTTTCTTCGGATAGCTTAACAGTTTCGTGTAACAATAATTTAATAGAAGAAAGCTCACCAGACTCATTTGAAGAGTCATTATTTCTAACATGATCTAGTAGGTCGGTAAGTCTTTCTATTTCACCTTTGTACTCTTTGGGTACCTTCTTAGAGGTTTCATATTTGCTACGCAGTTTCCTGTAATCATCTAACAGTTCACTGAAAGCCTCTCCTAGTTGCTCAAAGGTGAAATCATCATACGGATCAAATAGAGGATTAGTAATTACCTGATCACAAGCCATCAAGCATACATTTGCAGCGTCATCTGATTATTCATCTTCTGAGTCGCTGGCTTCACTTTCATGCCATATGCTTGTGTTGGCGTACTTCCTTGATGTAGATTTCTTCAGGTAGCCTTTGTCAAATTTGCTACCTTTCTTTGATGATGATGTAGAGGGACAATCTTTCTTCGCGTGTCCTTTCTTCTTGTATTCATAGCAAATAGCATCTTCCTCATTGTTGTTCTTGTCTTTGCTGTCCTTTGTTCTTCTGTTAAATCTCATGAACTTCTTGAATTTTCTTACTAGAAGAGCTTGATCTCAGAGTCGAAGTCTCTGTTGTCAGAATAATCTTTGATGGTTCTTTTGTTGAGCCTTGAGAGCGATCGTCTTCTCTGACTTCTCCTTTGGTGTAGCATCTTCAAAGTCTTGAAGTTCTAACTCGTGAGTGAGTAGCTTACACATGAGTGTTTCCAGAGACATTGTTGAGAGGTCGTTTCCTTCAATGATTGCTGTAGCCTTTGGAATCCAGTTCTTTGTAAGGGCTAGTAGAAGTTTGCGAATCTTCTCATGGTTACTGTAATCCTTGCCTAGTGAAGACAGAGGATTTATAATATCCAAGAATCTTGTAAACATCTGAGTGGCTGATTGACTTGGCTTCATTTTGAACGCCTCGTACTCCTGAGTAAGTCTGCGAGTCTTTGACTCCTTGACTTGTGTTGTTCTTTCGTGGGTTACTTCGAGAAGTTTCCACACTTCGTTTGATGTTATGCAAGTAGACACCCTGTTGAATTCAGTTTTGTCTAAAGCACAAAATAAAGCGTTAATAGCACGTGCGTCAAGACTGGCCTTTTTCTTTTCTTCCTCTGTATATTTGTCATGGGGTTTTTCTACTCAAACACCATCAACATTAATACGAGGTGGCTTTTTATAGCCATCAATAACTACAGACCATAAGTTAAAATCAAGATATTTCAGAAAGAAACTCATAGTTTTCCAATAAGAGTAGTTTATGCCGTCAAACAGTGGAGGTATGTTTGTGGCTTGGCCTTCACTTGTGAATTTCACAGTTGCCATGTGTAATGCTGTGATCTATATAAAAAAATTGAATATAACTACAATTTTACCTTTCTTTACCTGTATTACCTTCTTTCGATATACCTCTAGATGGAGAACCTGCTCTGATACCAATTGTAGGAACGAAATCGTAAAGCAGAATACTCTAGAGGGGATGAATAGAGCAGGCAGCAAAATATTTCTAATTAAAAATCTTTTTAGCAGCTAGATCACAGATATAAAATAATCACAAAGTAAATGACAGAAATTAAAAGTGATCAGAAGGCAAACGTAAACACTGAGATTTATACTGGTTTCCCTCTTGTGAGGACTAGTCCAGTCGGAAGAACTCTAGATTCCAGTTGAATCCACTATTGAAAAATCCTACAAGTTTTTATACGAAGTCCTTGCAACTTCTACAGAGACGAGCTTTGATACGAAGAACTCGACCAACTTAAATTGTGAAGAGTTGAATCTTCTATCAAGCCTCTGATTACAATCGCCCTTGAAACTTCTAGACCGTACCGCACTGGCAAATCGACTAGAGGATTGTAACTTGCTTGGGATTTGAAAATAAAAGCTTTTTAGAACTCTTTGGAATAAGTAAGCTTAAGAAGAGAAGAGATTGAAAGTGAATTGGTGATTTGAAATGATCGAAATGCTTCTCTATTTATAGTTTTTCCAAAGACAGAACTCTGACAGAATTCGGGCAGAATTCGGACAAAACTCTTATAAAAACCACAACTGAAGGATGACCAAGTTCAAAATCAAACGTTCACTAACGTTCTACTTGGCCGAAATCGGGCCGAGTTCTGCTTGGGTTCTGCCAGTTCATTTTTGAGAAAAATTAATTTTGGCTTTTTGAAAAGTCCTTCAGAAGCTTTTTGTAAAAATAATATTTTTCAAAAACATAGGTCATTTTTAAAGAGATAGGTCAGTTTTGAAAAACAATTTCGGACAGCCTATTTGCCAGTACGACTTGGTGTACAATGTATTCCTAGACTCAATAAAATAAAAAATTATATTGTTTAACAGGAAATACATTTGGAATGACAAACGGCTTCAGTCTTGAACATCGTAGATATCCATTGTTGAGCAGTGTCCAAAACGTCGTAGGTAAACATCTGAATTGACTTGTATTTATATCGAGACAGAGTTTGATCAATTATTAAAATCAGGTTTGACCATGACCAATGGGCTAACAAACGTTGTCGAATGGATAAGGCTAGTATTGTGCTTCAATTATCAAAATCACGGTCGAGGGTATCAAATGATACGAATATGGGTCGACATTATAAACCATTGAATTATTAGTCTAATTGGAACCAATCATTTCCAACCACTTGCTAATTCCAAAATCTTATGTTTCTTAGAGAGGCTTGCGATCTATTTGTCTCAAAAAAATTTGCTATTGATTTAAACAAAAATGATTCTATGATTTACTTGAAGAATTTAGGTTGCAATCTGTTACCGTAGTTATCTAAACGCACGAGCATATGGATATAAAATGCAAAATAAAAGATCGTTTCATAAATTCCATACAGACGGAAGAACGGTCACGATTGTAATCCCATTCTGAGAGATAGAGTATAATAAGTTCAATGTTCTACCCAACTTATAGAAGTTGGTTAATCGGGAAAAGCACAGTAATAGGGCTTCTAAGAAGGTCAAATTTCAAGGAGGTATAGAAGAATGAGGTATTTCCAATCATAGTCACAGACTCTATAGGAATTCTAGGTATTATCTATTTAATATGGCCCATATTAATTATGTTTGGTCAAGACAGTATGAGAGGTCTTGGTCAAGTATATCCGGAAGCAAGTTGGTACCGAGAGATGCATAACATAGGCTACGAAGAGATGCAGTTACAAAATCTATTGAAAGAGAATTAGTGAGCCAAGAGGTGGGACCTAAATAATAGGGGTGAGGGCCTATTTCATCAAGTTTGGTTTTATAGTCACAATATGGCGATGGGCTATGATGGGTTTAACTGAGTCTCAATAGGTTCCCTAATTGGACTTCAATCTTTGATTGCATGAACTTTAGATTTTAATCTATAGTGGCTGGACAAAATTTTGTGTAATTTTAAACCATCCCTATTATGTTAGGATAATGTAGAATAGGTTCAAATTCAAGTGGTTGGGCAAATTTCCCGTCAGGTTGGTAGAATAGGTTTTGTAAGTCATGGGATGCGCCTTCCGTGACTTTTGTGTTTAAGTAGCACACAAGGCCTCTATTGAGTGGCACACTAGTGGCATGTGCTTAGAGGGCTTCGAGTAGATCACAACCATATATTGGACCAAAAGATTTAAGTCAAGGTTGGATCTCTAACTGCTGTCCGAAAGTACATCGGTGTTATGGTAAGGGTTATCACTAGTCCCTTTTGACCTGAAAGTCGTATCATAATAATAGAGTCCAAGGAGATGTGTTCTGTGGGACATGATATGTCTACTTGAATGTGGACTCGTTTAAGTTTTGTATATAAATTTTGTTGGAAGGTAATAGTATTATACTTCAAATATCAAAGTCACGGTAAGGGACAAAAAGATCTAAAACGAAAGTAGGAGTTCACGAGTCACTAATTTATCATCCCAGTGAGAACCAATTTACCTCAATCAATCGGTGATCCCCAAATTCCTAAAAGTAAGAATGGCTTACATTCTATTCACTCTAGAGACAACGATATGGTTTTAGGAATAATGAGGTTAGGAACATTTGAGTTGCGATATCGTACCTTGATATTTGGTAATAATAAGTCACGATGTGATCGATAACATGATAGGGTAGTTATGAATCAGTTTCGAGGATTGTACCCCGAGTCCTAATAAGTGGAAATGGTCGCGTATAATGGTACCTGAGTCGATAAGATGGAATGACCCGCTTGTCCATGGTATACGAGAGTCTATCGGTGGAATAACGAACACAAAAGCACGTCATGGGAAAGATCCCTAACTACTA
Source organism: Iris pallida (assembly GCA_029216955.1). Classification (NCBI taxonomy): domain Eukaryota; kingdom Viridiplantae; phylum Streptophyta; class Magnoliopsida; order Asparagales; family Iridaceae; genus Iris; species Iris pallida. The sequence continues at coordinate 3,249 of JANAVB010041269.1, read as the reverse complement.
AGTCGTAATTTTTTTATTTGTGTCAAACCTGCCAGACTATAGTCACAAGCATTCTAGAGGTATTAAATGTAGTGCTCATGCATCACTTGTTGATTACTAATACAACATAATGATGGGGCGTCATGCTACAGATTTTGGCTAAGCTGGTGAATGTGCTGTTTTAATATTATGTCACTTCTTTGATTCCTAGAGATTAGATAATCTCATGGGTGTCTACCATGGTCCTTACAATGCTTATCCTTGTTTTGGTCTATTCTTCTCTGTCTAAACTGTGGGGGCCTAGTCAAGTATGGTTTGAGTTAAGGCATACGGGTTGCTAGTTAAGCCAAGAATCAAAATAAATATTTGGAGACTCACAATAATTAATTCCTAGAGAATAGATAATCTCATAGGTTTGTCGTTTACCCAAGGGTAAGATCTTACTCATCTTTCAAGCTCAAATGACTAGAAGGTCACGATATTACTATTAGGGTCGAGGGAAGGACGAGCAACTTTAGGCAAGGTTGTAGTTATATGGCTTGGCCGATGGTTGCTATACTTGTGCATATAACTACCATAGCCATAGGGAACTCTGTATTATTATCATAATACGAGCGTTCGTCTTTCCAATCAGTGAAAGACAAAAGCAATAAAGAGTTCAAGAAAGATGTCATTGACTACAATTACGTAATTCAAAGGCGAATATGTAATTCAAGAGGAATTGTCAATACGTTCGCGGATGAGATCCTAGATACCTCTATACTCAATCCACGTAGGATAATCATATAAAGAGCGAACCAAGTGCACTATGGTTGATCAGACCATAATACATTGATTCTAATTAGACAATATGCTTGTGGGCGTCCCCAGTATACATATGTCCTGAAAAGTTTTACAAAGAATAAGCTTGCAAAACTAGGCTATAAATCGTCGTCATTCATAGCAGTTTAAAGTATAAGTACGAAAGAATACGTTGAAAGCAGTAATAAATAGTTTGAGTTTCACAAGGATCTAAGTCTTATCCGGTGTGCTTGCGTATACAGTCGTCCTACTGGTTCTTGTATCCGGCCTTAGTTGACCAATGGGTATGGGCTACGAAATCTCTATATTCTAGGTAAACATCTTTCCTACACTAGCATATATTCATTATCACTTGTTGTACTTTAATACTAGGTTAAAAGGATACGGGTGGTAGGTTGTAGTCATACTGCTCAACTTATGAAGTCAACTAATAGAGTAATTAATATAACACGTATACCCGTATGAGTTATCTCCTAACATCCCTATCAGCACGAAAGAAGATAAGATTTACAGTGAAAGGAATCAAGCAGAAGAAAGTCAAGATAATCGGACGAGAGTTCGAGATTTGGAATTAAGGAAGGAAGTCAAGCTTGTGGATGAGATTCCTATATCCTAATCCTATATGTAGGCGCACATCGGTACAGTAACGTAACCGAAGTGACAAACTCGACCTGCATGGGCCACCACAAAAATATGTAACGCCCCAGTCCCAAAATATAGGGCTAGGTACGTATCCATGCCAGCTGTATACATACGAAGTAAACTCCAATGTATGGATCCCCGTATGTATACGTAAGCTGTAAAATGCAGTAAAACCATGACAACTAAATCTCATCCACAACAATAAAGAATAATATTATAATCAACTCAAGAATTTGTCATTTATACATGTAGTTGGGCGGAAACAAATCCACTACCAACCAATTTAAAGGAAAGAAGATATATAAGGAAATGATCGATAAAATAGCAAGACGAACCAAGAGCAATCATCTCGAAGAAATAGAGAAGATCACGGCCTTGGCTAGAACACCTGCGAAGGACAAGAGCAAACACCTGGCAAGATAACAAGGTCCTCAGAGGGACGTAACAAGATACAATAAACATGTCATATAAATACTGAATATAAATTTTGCCATAATTAAAAGAAAGTGACAAGACATAAATAGGTAACCTAACCATACTAAAGTGATCATGCAGTTGAGAAACAATCCTTCGACGCATGAGCCCTGGCTGTAAATAGGATCGGCATAGTACCCATATAGGGCACCAGGGGCCTACGTCCGTAACATCCGAAGATCGTCAGAGGGCATCATGTACAAGGTGCTACGTCCATAACGCTCTGGAAAACGTCAGAGGGCACCTGGAGCCTGCGTCTCCGGTGGAGTGCATAGGTAAGGAAGGAAGTGCAAAGAAGCCCATACGTTAGGTATTGTTCTTCCCACCCAATGTACCTGTCAAGTCGCATCCACGACCATGTACCTCTACTAACTGCTAAGTCTCCTAACACGCCTCTATTAGCAGTTAGCCCTAACGCATGCGCACGGGGATCAACCCACACGCAAGAACCACTACATGCTACTCTCACACATTCTCGTGGTACAACTGTGTCAAGGTATATGCGATACAGTACAGACGGTAGTCCCTTAACTCTAGGTTCATGTGCAATTAAAGGATAGTAACAAAGTAAACTAATAATCACTGAACATGTAGTAAATCAAGAACTGTAATAACTGGAAATAATAAATAGTGATATAAAATAAATGTAGACTGAATAAACAGTATAATGGCAAGGTATCTTTCCTGATTCTGCGCTGTAAATATAAATGCCACTCCCGTGACCACGCCTCCGGAACCCGACGCTCCTAGATAATTAATTAACTAAATTAAGTCACTACTTATGAAACTTACGATACGACTTAATTAGTCAAAGTAATGTGTTAAAATTATATTCAATGTCTCGTGGAACCATTTAGATCCATACAATCACACAGGTTCCACGAGACATCGAAACACAGTTTTAGTGTTTCTAACTTTTAATTAGTTGGTTATGCCCCTACTTCAATAACATACTAAAAATTATATAAAATCATAAAAATAATATTTAAACTAATTTTCTACAGATTTATCTCTGAAATTCCAGAATTAATATTTCTAAAGACATTTATGACTAGTTGATTAATAAGTCAGCTAGTCTACCCGAAACTCGCCCGGAACATAGTTAATGACTCAAATCGCTAAAATAACCAAAACTATATTTTAAACAGAAATAAAATAATTTATTCATAGAATAATATCAGAGGTACAAGGGTTGAGATATACGACATGTTTGGGACATTCTATGTCTGCCGGTTACCCGAAATTAGCTAGTTTGACCTAATTGTTTCGACCAGATTTGAGTTGCTAAAATCATGGAAAAATACTTAAAAATCTTAATTTATGTATATGAACACACATAAAATTTAGTTTCTA
>JANAVB010041268.1:0-62234 GCA_029216955.1 Iris pallida | reverse complement strand
AGCGTGTTATCTCAAACTCCTTGTGTGTACTTGGTTTCGAGGCTTAGAGCGTCATAAGAGCTGCAGAGGATCGGCAGAAGCACTGGACGGACAACAGTAGATGGCCATTGGAGTTCGCAGTTGGAAATAGAGTGTTCCTGAAGATCTCGCCGACCAGAGGCGTCATTTGTTTCGGCAGAGACGGGAAGCTCAGTCTGAGGTACATCGGGCCTTTCGATGTGACGGCACGGATTGGCGAGGTGGCGTATCGACTAGCGCTTCCAGCTAGCTTGGAGGGAGTGCATGATGTCTTCCACGTATCCCAGCTTTGACACTACATTCCAGACTTGAGCCATGTGGTGGACTACTCAGAGCTAGAGGTGGGTCCGAGCTTGACCTACGAGGAACAGCCAGTAGATATCCTTGATCGGAGGAAGAAGCAATTGAGGAATCAGACTATTCCACTTGTCCACGTCATGTGGAGACACCACTCTCCTGGAGAGTCTACATGGGAGCACGAGGACGAGATGCGGGAGCGACATCCCAATTTGTTTGCTTGATTATATTTTAGTATTTTGGAAATTTTATTTTAAATAAATAATGGTGGTACTTTGGGAAACGAATTATGGAATATTTCTTGAATTTCGAGGACGAAATTCTTTTAGGGAGGGGATATTTGTGAGCCTACTCCCAGAATATTTTTTTTATATAAATTTTTCAAATAGTTCTCTGTAAATTACTTTTCATGAAAATTCTTTTGTACCATTTTAAGAATGGTAATTTTTTTCTTTTTCTAAGTAACTTATTTTGGGCCTCTCAGCCCAGCCTGCTATTCTCTCCCTTAAACTTGCTATCTTGATTAAGAGAATGATGCAGCAGTTGAATTTCAAACCATTCAACTGATTTTTTTTGAATTTTCTAACTAACTCCCATCTATTCCTAAACTTTTTCCCTTCAAAAATCACTCGCGAGAGAAGGATGCTGACCCCCTCTTCATCCAGATCTGGATCTATTTAAACGATTCCTGTCAAATTCTTTTCACTATTCTCTTTATTTTTCCTTTTATTTCTTCAGAGCTCATTTCCTCTTCTTTCTTCATCATCCTCGCAACCCTAGATTCTTAGATCGGCTTCAATGGCGATGGTGGCAATTCTTTTTCCAAACGGATGAGCTAGCATCGACAGCAGCATCACACCTTGACGAATCTTTCCTCGCAGCACTCGTCATCACTGTTCGCGTAGTCCATCGGTGAGCATTTTAAAATCCTTATCAGCATCTGATCATTCGAGAGCTTGCATTTGTCTAAATTCCTTTCTCTGTTCTTTGTTGTCTTACAAGAACAGATCCGAGTCGCCTCGATCGAATCGATCCGCTCGTCTGGGAAGGAGCATTGATCGAACTTTTGTCAAATCGATCGTATGTCACTGCATTCTAAACAATTAACATGGTAAGTACCGATCTCTTGATCTTGATCTGAGTATTCTTACTGCGAGCATGTATGCTTGGATTTGAGTTTGATTGTTCCTCTATTTTGTTGAAGAATACTTAAGAGGAATTATGGAGTGAATCGTTTGGTTTGAGAGAAGAATCAAGTGTAGAATCGATTTGGATCTGTGAGTATTAATTGAACGTTGGCCTTCTATAAATTCTCTAAAACAATATCTAATTCCTTGATTAATTGACTCTTTTCTTGATCACAACACGTTTATTTATTTGCCTAATCGGAGTTAAAATCCTGCTGGACACAGGAAGTTGTCGTGCCGTTCCTTGAGAAGTGTCTCAAATTCAGATCGAGTTCCAATTTCCAGGTATTACTCTTTATAGTGATAACTAGGTGTATGATTAGTTATTATTAGAATTTATGGTATATGCGCAGGGTGGGGATCTGTAGAGTATGTGTGTTAAATTCTTCCTAATCAAGTCAGGCAGGTCAGAGTCGTGTTGATACTGGTTAGTGTGGGTGTCAGATTGATGCTTGTATGAATATAGGTAGTAGTGACCCGATTTAATTAGAGTATAAGGACCAAAACTGGAGTTCCTTAAGTAAGGCATTCACCAGGTGGAGCTAACTGGAGTTAGAAGGCCACGTACGTGTCCAGGTGATGCTATTCTCGTGTCTAGAAGCCTGCAACCAATTCACAGGCATTTGGGTGGTTTCATAAGAACAACAAAGCTTATTACTGTAGCTGACCGCAAGCACTATCTGAATTATGGAGTTTGATGTGTAACTTTGTGAGACTCTTTAAGTACCTGTGCTAAGATTGAACAGTTATTGTTGTACTTTGCCCTTGTTTATCTGAAATTGGGTGAAGTGTAAGGTTACACTATTAGATTTTGTTTGGGAGGCTATGAAGCATCAGTGATCAAGTAACAGGGCTAAACATATGTTAGTTAGAATAGTAGGGCTAGATAAGTTGTTGCATCTTGTTGCGGTTCGGAGGCAGAGATGTCGAGTGTTTGACTGAGTTAGTGGACAGAGGACTATAGTTGGTAATCATCAGTACACCATTGTATCAAGACTGTTAGTTGATGATGCCAACCCCTTGGTGTTATAGTTGAATCCAGGTGAGTAAGCAAATTCAGTAGCCATAGTTGCAATTGAGTTTTTATATTGATATTAGATTGTTTTACATCTCATCTGAGAGTATGATTGAGACTGGTTATATCAGTCCTTTTTAAGGCTGATTTATGCCTGTTCAGGACTGACAGTTGAGGGTTTTACATTCAGTTGGGTATTTCAAGATTGGTTTTGTTCAGTAACCTGGGAATTTGGCCATCCGGGTTCATCTGAAATTATAACACACAGGTTCAGCCAAATCTCTAGTTAGGCTGAATGCATGGGCTCAAGAAAACAGGTTATAACTGTGAATGATACTGAAGGAGTTTTGGTTAGCTCTTACTAAGTTTATGTTCTACTGAACCTGTATGTTGTAGTTCATGGTTGATTCCTCTAGTGGATTAATTTGATATTCAAATGATAACTTTGAACCATGATATAAAGACTGTCATATGCAGGCAGTTGCTATCCATGCTTGAGTTGGATGATGCGTATCAATCCTGTTAAGGATTGATATAGGTAAGCCCTGTTCTAGACTGATGGTGTAGTTTTGAGTTGAGTGATAACCCATTCTCAAGAGTAGGTTAAGGTAGTATGTTAGGAAGGATGGATGGTAAGTTAAGTCATAACTGATGGTTAGAATAGTAATACTAGGACTATTGTAGTCAGGACAGGTTGTGTCAGGTATAGGGAGTGATTGCATCAGTCTTAGCTGACACTGATTTGTATCAGTGCCTTAATTGGACTGATTTAAAGTAGTGTTTAGTTGAGATTGAATCATATCAGCACTTTGGAAACTGAATCATGTAAACCTGTTCAGGAGTTCAGGACTGACTTTTCTAGGGAACTGTCTGATTTCTAGATAAGTATTATTCCTGAAATAGAGAGTAGGTTGACTTGTGATATCAGTTAACAATTAACTTTTTGATGATTCAGGCCATTTTTCCTAATTGAACGGGAACTGATTTCATTAATTCTGAACAGGGACTGATAATATCAGTCATATTCAAGACTGTTTTGAGGTTGTTCTGAAATTTTAGCTGTTAATGCGTCTACAATAGGAATCTAGATTTGAGACTTGACCTGAGATCATGACACCTAGGACTGTTTTTAATTTCTGAAATGGATATGGCCTGGACTAAGGATATCAAATCCTACTCTTGGACTAGACTGAACTGTGTCAGCCTATATTGGATTTTAAACCCTAAACTATCAATGCATATTCCTTTAATTGAATACGGGTAGTTCATACCACCACAGTTAGGAGACCATGGTACCAATTGATGGTTGGCCATTCTAGGAGCTATGGCACATATGGATTAGTAATGTATGATAGGAAATTAATGATAGATTGTCTCATACTTTAGGATATTATTTTAGTTGTATAAATTGTATAAGATAGAGTTTATGTATATAAGATAGGTTTAGTGTTTAAACCAAGTTATGTTGAAGGACCTTTTAGACTAGAAATAACTATCTTTAAATTGTTGACTTATCAAATTGTAAATTATAAACAGGAGGATATCCAGCTGTACATCCCACACTTGATCACCCTGTGCAAGGTAAGTATACTCCTCGGACTTGTTCATTTTCTCATGTCTTGTACATTCATTCTTGTATCTCCTTGTTGACATGATGTATCACGGGATTGCCTAGTTTCATGTTTCATGAGTTACTTGTATCTAGGAGGGGAAATACTACAGTTGTGTGATCAAACCCTGTTACTATTCATGTGAATAGCTGAGGCCCTGTATCGTGCACGCGGGACCAAAGCCGTACCATTTCATATTCATTGAATCTACCCAAGCCGATCACACAATCTGGATGTATTTCAATCTTACACGTTTCAGAATTCAGGTTGTATTTCATGTTCAGGTTGTATTTCATGTTCAGGATGTATTTCATGTTCAGGACTCATTTCATGTTCCCTGTATTTACTTTCAGTATTTCATGTTCAGTTTCATATCTTGTCTCATTTTTTGTACTTTATATATATTCATGTTCTTGTTCATACCATGATGTTCATGTTCATTTCCTTGGATATACTTAGCTCCGCTCCTGACTAGTATATGTTGCAGGTGAGCTGGAGGCTATCTGTGATACTTACTATGGGCAGGAGCCTGGAGGCACCTATGAGCCAGTGAAGGTGGCCCAGGACCTAGAGGCTGAAGAAGCCTAGACTTTACTACTTAGCTTTATCTGGACTTGTACTAGAGACATCTTTATAGTTTACATTGCTGGAATGTAATAATATTAGTTTGTATTTGAGATTCTGGGTTTTATATATTAGATGCTGTGATTACTTTCATTCTTATCTTGATTCATAGTTCTCCCTAGACATTGGTACAGCTTACTTCGTTGTGTCTAACAATGAAGGTTGGATGTGTCCGACTCGTGTACGATTATTCGGGAGTGGGTCGTGAACATGTATCGTGAGTGAGTCGGGCGGGGAATACAATAAGTAAGCATGTGATCAACGAATTGAATACAGACCCCTTATACGTGTGATTGCATAATATCAGTCATGTACCACACGTATGACTGACAGATATCCCAAGCTCTACATGCTGAAAGTTGGTATTCTAAAATACACAGTACACATGACTTAATAATTATTGCTCTATTGCTTATTGTTCTTCTTTCGTCAAGTCTACCTTCTTATTGTCATCATGTCTTAGTGGTATGTCAAAGTCTACCTTCATTGTTATCATGTCTCAAAGGTACTTATTTATTATATAATGTCATGCCTATACTTATTTTCAATTAATTTCCTTTTATCGTTTCTTCATGCTTGTATAATATTTTGTAATGTAGTGTTATGGTGATCTTGCTCCAATCCTGACTGGATAACTATTTTTCAGCTTTAGACGACGAAATTTGTCCCGAGGTCTACGGTGAGTATGTTGAAGACACTAAGTCACTGGCGTACCCGATTCCGGTACTGATGGGAATTAGCATATTTCCTTCCTTATGGATTCGTTATTAGTTAGTAGTTATAGTTATAGAGTTTAGTTGTTTATTTTATGCTATCCCGGTTTATTCCGAAACTTTTTGTGTTGTAGTAGATTATTTGATATTTATAATATTGAGATTGTTGGATATTTTGGTGATCATTGTTGGCTTAGTTGTGGATGATATATGTGCGTGTTGTGCTTGTTGTAGACCATTGTTATCATAGACAATGTATACCGCCGATACTGCGGTATAGACTGGACTTAGCCACATACTGTATTCCGAAAAGCGGACACGGGTCGTGACACCATCAACAATGCGTACATCTCCATCATGGAGAACAGTACTTTTTTTTCCAGCAAACTATCTTTAGGTAGTAAACCTATATTTGTAAGTGGATCTTCAAACAGAAGCTTAGAGCCAATGATACTATAGAAAAATACAAAGCCAGATTAGTAGCCAAAGGTTTCACTCAGAAAAAAAGGATTAGATTATTTTGATACATATTCTCCTACAGCTATGATTACTATATAAGAACACTTCTAGTCTTTGCATCTATTCAGGACATGTTGATCCATCAAATAGATGTAAAGACGACCTTTCTAAATAGAGATTTAGAGGAAAAATCTATATGGAGCAACCTGAAGGTTTTATTGCTAAGGGTCAAGAAAAAAATTTTACAGATTAGTAAAATCTCTTTATGGCCCAAAGCAATCTCCCAAGCAGTGGCACAACAAATTTGATAAAGTAATTTTAGAATTTGATATCTTGCCAAAATGAGTATAACAAATATTATACTATAAAAATACAAGTGAAAGCTGTGTTATTTTATTCTTGTATGTGGATGACATTCTCATACTAGGATCCTCACTTAACTTGATAAATAGCAGTAAAGATTATTATCTAGAAAGTTTGATATGAAAGATCTAGGAGAAGTCAACTTGATTCTGGAAATACAAGTGTCCAAATCCAAAGAGGGTTATACTCTATCATTAGTACACTCCATTGAAAAAAAATGCTAATTTTTTTGAGTATTTTGATAAGAAATCTGTCCATAGTCCTTTGACAGTAGTATCATTCTCAAGAAGAATGAAGGTTCACCTGTAGGACAACATAGATATTCACAGATGATAGGTTCTATTATGATTAAACCAATAGAACAAGAGTTGTTACTGCATTTGTTGTTGGAAGACTAAGCAAATATACTAGTAACTTAAAACCATTCATATGATCTGCATTGGAAAGGGTATTTAGATATCTTAAGGGTACTCTAAATTATAAACTTCACTATACTAGACACCCTGATATCATAGAAGCTTATTCAGATACAAATGGGTAACTGACTCACATGATGTGAAATCCACTTCTGGATACATTTTTACTCTAGGAGGAGCTGCAATCTCATGGGGTTCATGTAAACAAACATCATAGCTAGAAGTACATACAATGGACTTGAAATGATAGCATTGGACATTATGTACTTGTACAGAAGCTGAATGGCTAAGAAATCTTATTATGCATATACTTGTTTCTCATATTCTTATTCCTATAATTTATATAAATTGTGATAATAAATCTGTCATTAAACTACTAAAGCATGATTCTGTGAATGTTAAGATGAACAGGCACTTGCAGCTGCACTTCAAGTCAATAAAAAGTCTTTTAGGTAAATATGTGATTCTTGACTATATAAAGTTAGAAAAGAACCGTGTAGACCACTTGACGAAGGGTATGTCTAGGACATTGATCCTAAAATCATCGAGGGAGATAGGGTTGAGCTCATAAGTAAGACACTAACAGTGGTAACCCAACCGAGTCTGACTGGCGATCCCAAGAAGCCAGTCCAATGGGTAGAAACAAGATGGACTTCGGTGACTGATATGGAACACTGACCCAGAATTCTTAAAGACTAATGCCCAAGCGGCTGTACGAGGTTGTATAATGATATCTCATCCCTATGGTAATAGTGTTCTGGTGTGATATGGTTATGATGAGTTTTAATTCTTAGTCGTCCAAGCATGATATGCAGGGTTGATACATATCACCAGCCCTTGAGAACTTACTTATATGGGAGGTCGTGAATGTCGCGATTATGGGACATGACGATAACAGATAACTCATGAATATGAAATAAGTGCGCATGGCCAATCAAAAGCGCTATCCGATAGACCCAAGAATCTCTAGGGTACTATGTGCTATTTTTTTTAATCTGGTTCAAGAAGTTGATTCAAGGCATAGTCCATCAAGCACTTCTTCAGATAAAGACAATAGTCACTAAGTGAGACTCAAGGCTGTAGTCCATCTCATTTATGCATATTATATAATTTTCCAGAAATCCTCTATTCATATTCATTTGTTATCTGTGTTTCGGAACCTTTTTTTTCTTTTTCTTAATTTTTTGTGTGCGTGTATGTTTGTGTGTGTGTGTGTGTGGGGGGGGGGGGGGGGGGGGGGGGGGGATGTTGGGATTGTTGGACTTGGTATCAAAAAACCAAGTCAGTTTCCTATTCCCTTGGTTTTCCAAACGTTGGAGCGGACTTTTCTCTATGACCAGCTCTTATGGCCTATTATTAGCATATGGGGTGGGCTATATAAAGAAACCAATTTTCTCTTGAAGCACATCTCTCCATTATCTCAGATCCATAATATATTATTCTGGTCCTTGATTCCAAAGAAATCCATCTCCGTTCTGTTTCCTTCGTACTTCTGGACAATGCTATGTTCGGATTACATCTCTTGAAGTTGTGTGCGATGACGAGAAGCCGGTAGCACAAAAGTTTTAACACTAGGAGCGTTCGAGACCAGTCTGCACATAGACTTCGGATCAACTCTTAGGACAACGCATTTTGTACGACTCCAGAGGCCGATAATACTAAACTTGTGTTTCTTTTTGGTTGTTTACAGAATTTCAAAAGGAAAAAAAAACAAGAGTTTTTTGCTAACAAGTTTTTCTCAAGCACATCTAGAAAAAAAAATGAAAAAAGTGCATAAAACTTCATAAAGTTTGAAACAAATCTAGACCGTCGAAAATCACATAAAATTTCATAAAGTTTGGAACAAATCTGGACCGTCGAAAATCTTACCAAAACTCAACCCAAACTATCTGAACTGAAAACGTTTTTGGAGGATAATAGTTAAATTAATTAGGGATCCCAATTAGAAGCCTATACGGCTATACCACACCTAGTTTGCATCTTTTCTATTTTGGTTTCGTATGCCGGCAGTGCCCAAGATGTTAGACAGGTAGAGACAAATTTTTAGGCCATTTTGTAGTGTTAATTGGTGGAGCATTTCTTTGGGGTTTGGAGACATAATATAATAGGAGACGCAATCGATTTTGTTATAACGCTAATGGACGTTAGTACCTAATTTGCTTCCATATACTCACCTATTTAAGGCATTTACCTTCCCCTTCTACTTCTTGGAAGATAACTTAAGGTCATCATGAAATGCACTATGGGAATGATCAACATCTCTTCTTTGTGCTCCTTCTTACATCCTATGGTTCTTCTCTTAAACGTTCTCTATTTACTTTTAAACTAATCTACATGTGTTATATAATTTAGAAAAATAATATTTTGCTCGCGGTCTATGACTGCAAGATGTGATCGCATACTGCACGTGGCCAAATCCTATTGCCTCCCACGTGGCCAAATCCTATTAACTCCCCTCCCATCTGCTTATGCTTAGCACCGAAATCTCTGTCAATAAGACGGTAACACGTGGTCTGCCGTCACCTGTCCGCGATCTGTGACCGTGGGCAAAATAGCAACATGGTAGACTTTTTATTTTTCTTCCTTTCTCTTTTGATTTAGAGGACATGAAAAAATAGATGAGGATCTGTTGGCATTTTTGTGTTGTGTTAATAAAAATGGTTCTAAACTAGTGGCGTGGTTTGCACTTGACCTTCAAATGTATTGGAAAGAACTTCTACTTCAGAAAGAGGCCATGTTGGGTAATGATTTTCTAGCAAAAATTATTAGGGGGAGAAATCTTCAAACACCTCACCTATCTTATTAGTCTAGTTTATTGCATGCATTACATTTTTTTTAGTTCTTATCTAATATTATTCATACACGATAAATTATGTTTGAGAAATTTTGAGTTCTCTCTCGCTTATTTTTATCATAATTCAAAGTAGACTACATCGAGTTACATAATGTATGAAATTTTTTCACTTTTAACGAAAATGTTAATGACTAACAGTCAACTCCTTTGACCTACATAAATAGATAAAATTTTTGAGTTGTACTCCACTTACTTTACCATAATTCAAGGTACATAAACTCCACTTATTTGAGATTATTTTGGTCATAATGTAATGTGTACTCCCCCTTAAAAGGGAGGTTAAAGAAGTTGAGTCATTGACGGTTTTAGTTAAAGTGTGGGTTTCAAGCATTATGGTCAGCGAGGAGAGGTATAACCTTCTTGGGTAAGTGGACGGTTTCGAGATCGAACCGTAGGGGAGGTGGTGGGTGTGTTTGTAAAAATTGGAGATAATGGACCGAAATCAGGGGTGGATCTATATGGGGTCTAAGGGGGGCCACGGTCCCCCAATTTTTTTAAAAAATATTAATTATTATATAGATTTTTTTTACAATTTTAAAGAGATGGAAAGTAATTTATTTTCTGTGTTTGTACAAAGAATAAGCTAGCTCAAGTAATAGTGCTTTGGACTTTCAATTTAGGCCACTTTTGGTTACAAGAATTTGGGCATTGAGAAAGGAAAGTAATTCTTTTCTGTGTTTGTAAGCCAAAGACAAAAAAGATGGAAAGTAAAATGATTTCCACGGATTAGAAAAATAAGGGAAAAAGTGGTTCCCCCCACCCATCTCCCTCCCACTTTACTGCATTTATTACAAATGTTTTTACTAAAATATATCTGCTCAAAAATATTATTTACCATTTGTATCCATAATATCTTTTAGAATTCTGTGTCAACCTTTCTTAAGTTTCTTATTAGCATGAGGGTGTTATTAAAAAATTGACTTGATTTTGTTTCCTTTCTTTACAAACGCCAAATACTGTAATGAAAAGTAAAAGATATATTCCGACTATAATCATCTTCTTTCCAAACATCGAAAAGAAAAATTGTGAAAAATTATAATTTTCCAAAAGAAATGGCATAACAAAGAATCGATTGCCTTCCTTTCTTTTCCGCGAACCAAACCGGTCATATAATTTACAAGTTCAGATCTCTCCTCTCATAATTAAACATTTTACATTTTTAAAAATATTTATGTATAATTTTTGCTTTCTCTTTTGTAGCAATTTTAAAATATTGACTTTGTTTTTTTGCTCATTCTTGTTTGAGTTTTACTATATTTTTGGCTACTGAAGTCCAATGAACATGATAACTTTAAGGATTTCTATATGTAGTAGAAACGTCCCTTCACAATTTTAATCCTGGCTCTGCCTTTGGCCCAAATGAACTGCAATACAGCGTCTACAAAATCTTGTGCGTTATATTAGACATCGCAAAAATAAAGGGAAAAAAAGCATTATGCTAATTTGGTGGGATTTTTTAAGACTCCCTGGAAAGTTTTGTTTAAGACATAGTTATTGTTATTCCCGAGGCGTAATTTTCGATGAAAAACAGAGAAACGAAACTGTTGTCTCAATAGTAACAACGTTTCGTAGCAACACTTCAAAGAAGGTGCACACCTCAACACATGACACACACTCGTGCCCCACCACACCTCAACACAAACAGGGGTGGCCCTGGCCAGGGCCCTCCGACGAAAGGGGGCACCAACATGGATCTATCTACAAGAGGACTAGTACTTATCATGTGCTTTTTTTAATATAAAAACATTGTAGTGTAGTGGTTTTAATATCAGACTTTTGCTTTAGAGGTCCTTGGTTCAAATCTTTGTGGAAGCAAGTTTTTGTTACACTTACATTTTTTTTTTTTTTTTACACTATGTATAGGGGCCCATTTTGAAAGTTTCGTCTTGGGCCCCCATCAACTCAGGGCCGGCCTGAACACAAACAATGCATTATATTGAGATACTCACCATTTGGTGTAGCCGATGTGGGACTATCTTTCCTAGTCCAAAGGCAAAACTACCAACAGTTATCACCCAACGTGGGACTAATTAAAAAAAATGTTAATATTGTTTTTTTTTAAATTGTCGGTTGCTAACTACAATGAACTCGTGGCTCTTTCTGTTTCAGAATTAGTTGAGAAAGTAGACGCAGAATGCGTGAGGTATCCGATCGGCTCGTTCTGTCTCACTGATGTTTTCTGCGAAGAGCCGTGCAGTAGAGCTGGCTACTTCTTCTATGCGTGCGACGAAGACAATAAGTCTTGCTTCTGCCCCGTCTGCAGCTAGCTAGGGTTAATTATATATTATATGAACAAGTTACGTACTGTCTGCTATTTATATTAAGATTAATGTGATAATGTATTTTGTTGTTGTTATCGTCGTCGTCGTCGTCGTCGTCGTCGTCGTCGTCGTTTTCCTACTTGCCATTGTTATTAATTGTTATTAATGCTTGTCTTAAATGAGATCCTCAAGCTGAGTTTCTGAGCATTCAACAAGCACAAATTTTTGTAAATGGACGATGTGCCATTTCTTTGAGCATAGAGTTGTCAGGACATGGTTTCCAAAAGGCTTTAAATGGATGTTATGGCTACATATCCTTACAAAATTAGATTTCATGCCTAATCAATGAGACCCTGAGCCCGGCCCCTCAAATACTATAATGACATGTTTTCTGTTTTTTCCTCTAATTTAGTCTTACGTAAAGTTTGTTGGAATTAATTAATTTTATTTATTGTTCTTAAAGGATGAAAATGAAAGAGAAGGGACTTTAGTTCCACATCGAAAAAGAGAAAGGTTTTGAGAGTGCTTAAATAGGAATGTGCACTCATGAGGAATGTGCAACAACCAAATGGTTGCTAGTGGGTGACCATGAATTGAATTAGCCGAGAGTTCTTTCACTGCAGAAGATCGAGAGTCAGAAGCTACCTTCCCCTCTACCCTTGGTACAGAGCTTCCATTGCGAGAACCTTTCATCCGAATCGCTGTCACTCCCGGCAAGGTACATAAAATACAAAATATCGCGTAAAGAGCAAGGCGGAAAGAGCAAAAAAGAAAAAAAAAATCCAATCCTCATGAATGAAAAAAAAATGTGGATAAAAAAAGGCCTTAGATCTATTTATACCGTTGGTATACTGTAGTCTGCCGTCGGTATGTCGAGTTTTGTCACAGAACTTATTTCCTGCTCGGAAAAGGTATACCGTCGGTACACTGCGGTATACCTGTCACGCCCCAGAACCAGAATACTGGAGAGCGGGGGCAGACATAGCCAGCTACGTATATTGAAATAGAATACATCTCAACTATACGGTCACGGCTGTCTAGATATGAGGGTTTACTACAAGCCAACAGTCTCTTAAGGTCAAGCCTATTGTCTCAATCTCAAGCAAGTAATATAATTACAAGATGTATGATCATTAAATATACAATAAAAGGCGTCCCAAATATTACATATCAGCTGATCATGAAGCTAGTCGTACAAAATGTTAGGACAAGCAAGAGTTTAAGTCATACATGATCAACCCTAGGATTTGTTAATCATGCTTACAGCCCGTAGGCAGACAGTAAGTAAAAGTGCATCGAGCAAACAGGTGCTCGTCGGCTAAACGCCTCAAAAGAATAAATTTACAATAGACTGAGCGAAACAAAATAGAAAACCCACTCGTAGCCCGGGTTTCTTCTAGTCGCCACCATTGGGCTGGAAGCTTGGTAGATCCTCGGGAGCTGCTCCAAAATCTGGCCACACAAAATCAGCTGGGTCAACCCCAGAAAGAGCAAGTGCCACAAGGGGGCCACGAAATAAGAACAAAAGCCAGCAATCAGCACAGAAAATCTAATATTAAAACTAGAATTACGAAAACATGTCAGGATGATATACGACGAGATAGCCATGGAACTATTCCGATAGCCAGGTTACAATCCGTAAACCAAATAAGGACCGGGGTTGTAACCCTTCATCTGAACAGAGCTTGGTTTTCCACCATTTATCGACAAGATAATAATGTAAGCAATCAAGACAGGAAACATTCTGGTACTGGATCAAGACATGCCCAGACTGGTTATACTTCATTCAATCAATCACGGCCAAGCAGATACTACGGCTTACTACTTTAACTAACTAGGGTTATCACAGGCCTAATTACTAACAAGATGCAGCGAGATTGTTCCACAGCGACAAGCCCTGCAGACCATCCAGGCTATCCAGGACGAAAGATTAGAGTTGAATTCAGGTGGGTACATCGCCCAGAAGACAAATGTACCCTTAGGTGACTTAGAGGGTGCAACACTCGACGGTGCGCTGGAAATGTGCCCTACTCGACGGCAGGCTACAGATCCCAAGAGCGCCCAGGTAACGGGATTGCCTGTAGCTGTGTCATCTCTTCATGACTACTGTGTTATTCTAGTTATTAACCTTAATCCATTTTAGTATTCCTACCTGATACATGTACCTGAATGTCCTAGTTCTTGTCCTGAGCATGATATGAGCACTAATGTGACCCCGGTGAACAAAGTATTCCTACTGATACATGTACCTGAATGTCCTAGTTCTTGTTCATGCTCGACAAATGACTCGTAACTCCACGTGGCGTATTTGTAATGATGCATTACACTAAGGAGGGTAGAACATGTTGACATACTGATTGACATGGATCCTCTTTGGGGTACTCGTACTTGAGTACGACTTTAGGAGGATGATCATGCAGGCCACAGCATGTGAGTCCAAGATTTCACCTAGGATTAAATTAGGCAACTAAATATACTAGATGCATGGGGAGGGCAAAATCCCGAGATCGTGTTACACCAGTCGCCCTGAGATATTGTCTTGGCGTGCCGGCTGGTCTCCACGGATACTGTGTCATTCGCAACGAGTGGATGACTGTATCCGATTAATTCCTGCTATAATTACATGTCTTGGCAAGGTGGCCTCACGAGGGACCTGTGCTCCATGACACCTGTCTACGCGAACCCCTGGGTTAGCTAGCCTTGCTGGAAAGATACGATCTGAGGATTTTTCTAATAATATGACGCGAGGATAACCTCGTTCTACTAGAAACTCGTAGACTTGATTGGCCGTGAAAATGACTTGCATATTTCCTATTTACCTTCCGTGAATAACTGAGGGAAGCGGACTGTCATGGTGTGTGATCCAACCCATGTTCTTGTTTGATTGTTGGGTTGGTTATCGTACTATGACAGTCTGTGGACCGAAGTTATGAACGGAAGACTTATTCTGGTTGTGAAGTGCTACTTCTGTGAATGACTGAGGAACATGGTCTATCATGGTACATGATCTAACCCATGTTCTTGTTTGATTGTTGGGTTGGTTATTGTGCTGCGATAGGCTATCGACCGAAGTCACGATCAGGAGATTTTATGGTTTATACCTTTTAACTTATGTGAAAGCTATAGAGTACGACCCGTCCCGACTCCATGCGGCACCTTTTGTCCTTGTTTGGTTGTAAGGGTGCCATATGGGTTCGAGGATGTTGCGCCACCCTATAATAGTAGCATAAGTATTACTATTATCAGTCATTCTAGTTGGGTTTTTAATCTTAACTCTTGTGCCCCTTTGGCGGTACTTGCTATTCGGGGCTGACCCCGCTGGTTTTGTTTGGCCAGATCTCGTAGCAGAGCCAGAGGACACGATCTTCCTCCCTGACATCCATGGTACATACTAGGAGCATGGCGGTTCGGGGACTCGAGTGGGTTTTTCTCCACCACTCCTGCTTATACTTTTGCGGCGTTTAGCCACCGGCACCTGTTAGCCGGATTACTTGATATTTTGTGTCAGTACATAATTGTAATTAAACAGACTGCAGCTGTGTATAATTTTGTACTCCTGACTCTCTAAGATAGCTAAATTATAAAGCTAGTCTCTCATGATCATTTTGATGAAGCGTCAGGGACGCCTTACTGCTTTATCTTTAATGTTCATTTAATTGCTGATTTGACTTAATTGATTGAGACATAGAACTCTGTGGGACCATAGGAGACTTGATTGTAGCATGTACCCCCTAGTCTCTCGACAGCCACGATCGCCGTATGACGTTACGTACCTCATATGGAGTAGCTGGCCTAGTCCGTCCCGTATTTGGTACTGGGGCGTGACAAGGTTTAGTGGTGGCCCATGCAGGTCTGATTTTCAGACTTGTGGGGTATTGCGAATTATTAGGAGTCTCAATCAAAACTTGTTCCCCTTGAAATTATGTTTCGAATTCTCTGTCCTTGCCTTGATCTCTAACCTGACTTGCATCCTCGAAATCTTCCTTGTCCGGACTTGATAATCTTATATCTTTCTCTATAGGGGTGCTTCATTCTCAGTAGCGGGTGAGGCCCATGAGGAAGAGCAGCAAGAGCATGGCTCGACTGGGCAGCAACAGGGGAGAGAACCTTCCCCAGGGCAGACAAGCAGAAGTGGAACCAGAGGCAGTGCAGCCGCAGGTTATTGAAACTCCTGCAGCACCAGTAGCGACGGCAGTACCAGATGCCGTAGCACTCCTGGAGATCGTCCGAGGGATTCTTGTCACTCACCAACAGCAACAGACTCGGCAGCAGGAGCAGAACGTGTTGCTGAACCAGGGATTCAGTTAGCTCTTGAGAGGAGTGCCGGGGTTGACTCGGAGCATAGGAAGGTTCCGTCGCTTGAACCCGAGGTATTTTGATGGCACGGAGGATACCATCACTGCGGATGCATGGATTCAAGACATTGAAGCCATTCTTGTGGCAGCCAAGGTTCCAGATGATGAGAAGGTTGATCAGGTCAAACTGGTACTTCAGGATCTTGCCCGCGACTGGTGGGCATCAGAAGAAGTTGGTATAAGACGTTCTGTTCGTTGGACCACCTTCAGTGACAGATTCAAGGCCAAGTATTTTGGCGTAGTAGCTCGATATGAGCTCCAGCAGAAGTTTATCAGTCTCAAGCAAGCAGGCAAGACCGTAGATGGGTATGCAGCAGAGTTCTGCAGATTGTGCCATTTCGTACCAGCAATGGTGGCAACGGAGCCAGAGAAAGCTATGAGGTTCCAGCAGGGACTTCATTTGGAACTATTACAGCTTGTGGAAGGACACGACTACCAGACGTTGACGCTGTTTTGACGGCAGCCGGAGGCACGAGCTTACCCAGCAGAGGTTGGCATCGAGGACAGGAGGTCAGAAGAGATCTCATTCCCAGGTTGGAGGAGGAGCATGCAGCGAACGTCGGCACCAGCACCCGGTGTACGTATTCATGATGCAGAGCGCGAGAGGACGGCCGTGTCAACTAATACAGCGCCAGTTCGGCATCAGCAGCCGAGGAACCAGCACAGCGTCAGGAGCACCCCAGGGCTGTACTTCTGTGGGAAGGCAGGGCACACGAGGGAGGTGTGCGGTCACGAATGGCTTATGCTTGAGGTGGTCGTCAGACCACCGTATTTCCACTTGTCCTATGATGCAGAGGCCAGGAGGGCCAGCTCACAGTTTCAGCATTGCCAGCTGTGGCAACCCCGAGTGGAGGGCCAGTATTAGCAGTAAGGCCCCTAGCCCAGCGCTACCAACGCAGGCTCAGATGTTCCGCCAGGCACAGGAAGCCGAAGGCCCTCAGAGGCAGCAACAGCATGGTCGAGGAAGGCCGCAACAAGGGGCTCCGCGGGGCCAGGCTCTCATATTATCCTTGGGAGAGGCTCTAGCGTCTAGTGACGTGGTGGCAGGTAAAATTCTCGTCACCTCATTTCCCGCTGTAGCATTATTTGATTCAGGCGCTACTCATTCATTCATCTCTGCACAATATGCTACACGGATTGGATTAGAGTTTGAGGCATTGCCGGAGAGGATGGATATACTCACCGGCAATGGGCTCGTAGAAGTTAGCAGAGTGCGCTTTTCATGTCCGGTGGAGGTGTGTGGGCATTTATTGCCCGCATCATTGATTGAATTCCCTATGGGAATTTTGATGTGTTCTTGGCATGGACTGGTTGAGAGACAGTCATGCGACAATTGATTGTAGAGGAGGTAGGGTCATATTCAGTTCCTGGGATGGAGCAGTTCATCTTTACTCGAACCTTGAAGAATCAGGCCGGAGGCGTCATCTCAGCAGCAGTGTCAGAGCCAGGACAGATTCCGAGAGTGGTCGAAGATTTTCTCGACGTCTTCCCTGATGAGCTCCCAGGGATACCCCCAGTCAGAGAGGTAGAATTTAGCATTGAGTTGAACCCTGGAACGAGGCCTATTGCAGACAGAGTTTACAGAATGTCGCCGTCAGAACAGGATAAGTTGTATCAACATGAAGAAGAGTTGAAGTCTAAGGGATTCATCCGAGACAGTAAATCGCCCTGGGCCGTGCCAGTGATTCTAGTTCCCAAGAAGGATGGGTCGACGAGGATGTGCATCGACTACCGCAAGCTGAATGCAGTAACAGTGAAGAATAAGTACCCGCTACCAAGGATTGATGACCTGTTTGACCAGTTGAGCAAGGCCAGGTCTTTTCCAAGATCGATCTTCGGTGGATACTATCAAGTGAGAGTCCGGGAGCAAGACATACCGAAGACAGCATTCAGATCTAGATATGGGCATTATGAGTTTTTAGTAATGCCCTTTGGACTAACCAACGCCCCCGCAGTATTCATGGATTTAATGAACCGCATATTTTTGCCGTACTTGGATAAATTTGTGGTGGTGTTCATAGATGACATTCTTGTCTATTCCAGCAGTGAAGAGGAGCATGAGAAGCATCTTAGGACTGTCTTACAGACATTGAGGGAGCATCAACTTTATGCGAAGCTTGACAAGTGTAAATTTTGGTTAGATCACATTTCGTTCCTGGGGCATATAATTTCTGGGACAGGAGTGTCAGTGGATCCGAAGAAGATTGAGGCCGTAGAGCATTGGCCAGTTCCGAGAATGGTTGCAGAAGTGCGAAGTTTCTTAGGATTAGCTGGTTACTACAGAAGGTTCGTGGCGGACTTTGCCAAGATCTCTGCACCCTTAATGCATTTGACACACAAGGACGTAGAGTTTGTTTGGTCAGCTCGCTGTCAGGCATCATTTGAAGAATTGAAGAAGAGATTGATCTCAGCCCCGATCTTGACACTTCCAGTAGGAGCAGGAGGCTTTACCGTATATTGTGACGCATCAGGGAAGGGTCTTGGATGTGTATTGATGCAGCATGGAAAAGTGATAGCATATGCATCTCGGCAGCTTCGAGACCATGAGAAAAATTACCCGACTCACGATTTGGAGTTAGCAGCTGTGGTGTTTTCACTCAAGTTGTGGAGGCATTATTTATACGGGGATCAGGTAGAGGTCTATACTGATCATAAGAGTTTGAAATACGTATTCATGCAGCGAGATTTGAACATGAGGCAAAGAAGATGGTTAGAACTGCTGAAGGATTTTGATTTAGATCTTCAGTATCACCCAGGCAAGGCGAATATAGTTGCAGATGCACTGAGTAGGAGAGACAGTGCCTTTATCTTGACCTCGCAGAAGCATATTTTAGATGACCTTCAGAGTATGGGAATCGAAGTAGTTTTGCCAAAGGATATAGGAAGAATGACCAGTATGCAGATTCAGTCAACCTTAGTAGAGAGGACAAGGACAGCACAAGCAGGAGATCCACAGATTCAGAAGTTGCGGTCGGAGTGTAAATCAGGCCGTAGGAAGGAGTTAGTGATTCATAAAGATGGTACGCTCAGGTTTGGAAACAGACTCTGTGTACCGAGTGGAGACCTTCGGCAAGAAGTTATGTCCGAAGCTCATAGTTCTATTTACTCCATTCATCCAGGAGGAACGAAGTTGTATCGAGATATCAGGCAGTTCTTTTGGTGGAATGGCATGAAAAGAGAGATGGCGAGATTTGTATCCAAGTATCTGGTATGTCAGCAGGTGAAAGCCGAGCAGCAGAGACCAGCAAGGTTGCTACAGCCGCTTCCTATCCCAGAATGGAAATGGGAGCACATCACGATGGATTTTGTGACCGGTTTACCTAGATCCCCGACTGGTAAGAATGCAGTCTGGGTAATAGTAGATCGACTCACGAAGGTCGCTCATTTTCTTCCCTTCCGAGTTGGACAAACTACTGAGCAGTTAGCAGAAATGTACATGAAGCAGATAGTAAGGCAGCACGGTGTTCCAGTTAGTATAGTATCAGATCGGGATACGCGGTTTACTTCCCATTTTTGGCGGAGCTTGCACCAAAGTTTGGGAACCAAGTTAAGATTCAGTACTGCTTATCATCCATAAACTGACGGGCAATCAGAAAGAACCATTCAGACATTAGAAGATATGCTACGGGCGTGTACCTTGGATTTTGGCAGATCTTGGGAGGATCACCTTCATCTAGTGGAGTTCTCCTATAACAACAGCTATCAGGCTAGCATTCAGATGGCCCCGTTCGAAGCATTGTACGGAAGGAAGTGCAGGTCCCCTTTGGCATGGGACGACGTCGGAGAACGGAAGTTGTTGGGGCCAGAGATGATCACGCAGACTGTAGAGATAGTTAAGTTAGTCAGAGAGCGCCTTCGAGTTGCACAGGACCGACATCGTCATTGGGCAGATCAGCATCGTAGGCCTCTAGAGTTCAGGGTTGGCGACCAAGTGTTTCTGCGGATTTCGCCTACTCGGGGAATCATCAGATTTGGAACCCGGGGAAAGCTTAGTCCAAGATACGTTGGTCCTTTCAAGATTCTCGCTCGGGTAGGCGATGTGGCTTATCGACTTGCCCTTCCGCCTTCGTTAACTGGCATACATGATGTGTTTCATGTGTCCCAATTACGTGGGTATGTCCCGGATCCGAGTCACGTCCTCGATCATTCTGAGTTAGTCGTTGGTACCGACCTAACTTACGAGGAACAACCCGTATCTATTTTGGACCGGCGAGAGAAGGTACTCAAGAATCGGACGATAAGCCTTGTCCGTGTTTCTTGGAACCATCACTCTTCGGGAGAGTCAACCTGGGAGCACGAGGACGAGATCAGATCTCGTTATCCGTATTTGTTTGACTAATAAGGTATATTTATGCACCTTATTGACACGATTCCATGCTTTTCTGCACCTGCTTATTTTGTACCTTGTGATGTATGATAATAACTGCTATGATAGTTAACTTATATATATGATTGTGCCTTGCTTGTCCTGATTTCACTATCCTGTCTTGGCTAGAATTCCGAGGACGGAATTTTTCTAAGAAGGGTAGAGATGTCACTCCCCAATCCTGGAATACGTATTTTAATACGTAAACCAATAATTGTATTTACCTTGAATTTATACGATATTTATTATGCAGTATTTCTTCATGCATTTCCCAAAAATATTCGATAAAATATTATTTCCTAATTTATTTTCTGTATTTGGGGCCTACAGTTTTGGCTCATTTGGGTAACCTATTCTTGGTTCACCCATGGTCCATCATGAATCCTTTGGTCCATCATGAACCCATGGGTCCAAGAATTCTATATATATAACTCATCTCCTTCTCTCTCCTCTCATTTTTACTTCTTCTCATTTACTTCCTCCACCAACCAAGGCAAGTACCAACTTGCTCAAGAGAAGGATCCATTATTTTGTTAATGATTCTTACAAAACTATTTGCCAAAACATGTTCTTCTCCTCAATCTATACTAGTTTAGAACTTGGAAATTTCTATTTTGAAGCTTTGATTTTTGTAGATCTAAGTTTTAATCATTTTTGGATTTGCATGGTCTGATCTACTTTAGTTGAATTTTATGGGTTTTTGATGCTTCTATGTGGAAGAACATTCAGTTTCACCTAAGTTGGAGCTTTGGAAATCTGGATTTGGAGTTCGGATGGCCAAGTTATGATACTTTGAAGCTTGGGTTCAGCCATGGTGTTCTTGCTGTTTGGAGAAGACAGTGAACAGTGTGCTCCTGTTTGAGCACGCTTCCTGTTGGAAGCGTGTTTCCCCTTGAGTCTGCGTGACTTTTCACGCAGCTCTTTTCCTTGAGCTTGCGTGACTTTTCACACAGCTCTTTTCCTTGAGTTTGCGTGACTTTTCACGCAGCTCTTCCCTTGAGTTTGCGTGACTTTTCACGCAGCTCTTCCCTTGAGTTTGCGTGACTTTTCACGCTGCTCTTTCCCTTGAACTTGCGTGACTTTTCACGCTGCTCTTTCCCTTGTGCTTGCGTTACTTTTCACGCTGCTCTTTCCCTTGAGCTTGCGTGACTTTTCACGCTGCTCTTTCCCTTGAGCTTGCGTGACTTTTCACGCTGCTCTTTCCCTTGAGCTTGCGTGACTTTTCATGCTGCTCTTTCCCTTGAGCCTACGTGACTTTTCATGCACGCTGCCTTGTTGTGCGTATGCTTTTGATATTTTATTAGATATTATATGCCCATTTTATATCCTTACGCCTTTTGTCCTGAGCATGATATGAGCACTAATGTGACCCCGGTGAACAAAGTGTTCCTACCTGATACATGTACCTGAATGTCCTAGTTCTTGTTCATGCTCGACAAATGACTCGTAACTCCACGTGGCGTATTTGTAATGATGCATTACACTAAGGAGGGTAGAACATGTTGACATACTGATTGACATGGATCCTCTTTGGGGTACTCGTACTTGAGTACGACTTTAGGAGGATGATCATGCAGGCCACAACATGTGAGTCCAAGATTTCACCTAGGGTTAAATTAGGCAACTAAATATACTAGATGCATGGGGAGGGCAAAATCCCGAGATCGTGTTACACCAGTCGCCCTGAGATATTGTCTTGGCGCGCCGGCTGGTCTCCACGGATACTGTGTCATCCGCAACGAGTGGATGACTATATCCGATTAATTCCTGCTATATATTACATGTCTTGGCAAGGTGGCCTCACGAGGGACCTGTGCTCCATGACACCTGTCTACGCGAACCTCTGGGTTGGCTAGCCTTGCTGGAAAGATACGATCTGAGGATTTTTCTAATAACATGACGCGAGGATAACCTCGTTCCACTAGAAACTCGTAGGCTTGATTGGCCGTGAAAATGACTTGCATGTTTCCTATTTATCTTCCGTGAATAACTGAGGGAAGCGGACTGTCATGGTGCGTGATCCAACCCATGTTCTTGTTTGATTGTTGGGTTGGTTATCGTACTATGACAGTCTGTGGACCGAAGTTATGAACGGAAGACTTATTCTGGTTGTGAAGTGCTACTTCTGTGAATGACTGAGGAACATGGTCTATCATGGTACGTGATCCAACCCATGTTCTTGTTTGATTGTTGGGTTGGTTATTGTGCTGCGATAGGCTATCGACCGAAGTCACGATCAGGAGATTTTATGGTTTATACCTTTTTAACTTATGTAAAAGCTATAGAGTACGACCCGTCCCGACTCCATGCGGCACCTTTTGTCCTTGTTTGGTTGTAAGGGTGCCATATGGGTTCGAGGATGTTGCGCCACCCTATAATAGTAGCATAAGTATTACTATTATCAGTCATTCTATTAGTTGGGTTTTTAATCTTAACTCTTGTGCCCCTTTGGCGGTACTTGCTATTCGGGGCTGACCCCGCTGGTTTTGTTTGGCCAGATCTCGTAGCAGAGCCAGAGGACACGATCTTCCTCCCTGACATCCATGGTGCATACTAGGAGCATGGCGGTTCGGGGACTCGAGTGGGTTTCTTCTCCACCACTCCTGCTTATACTTTTGCGGCGTTTAGCCACCGGCACCTGTTAGCCGGATTACTTGATATTTTGTGTCAGTACATAATTGTAATTAAACAGACTGCAGCTGTGTATAATTTTGTACTCCTGACTCTCTAAGATAGCTAAATTATAAAGCTAGTCTCTCATGATCATTTTGATGAAGCGTCAGGGACGCCTTACTGCTTTATCTTTAATGTTCATTTAATTGCTGATTTGACTTAATTGATTGAGACATAGAACTCTGTGGGACCATAGGAGACTTGATTGTAGCATGTACCCCCTAGTCTCTCGACAGCCACGATCGCCGTATGACGTTACGTACCTCATATGGAGTAGCTGGCCTAGTCCATCCCCGTATTTCGGTACTGGGGCGTGACACACGCTGAGAAAGCTGCATACGTGAGAAGTCACGCACGCTACAGAGAGCAGCGTAGGTGAAAAGTCACGCACGCTCGAGGGAACAGCATAGGTGAAAAGTCACGCACGCTCAAGGGCAGCGTACATGAAAAGTCACGCACGCTCAGGGGGGGCAGCGTATGTGAAGTCACGCACGCTACAGGGAGCAGTGTGTGAAAGTCACGCACGCTACAGGGAGCGGTGTGTGAAAGTCACGCACGCTCAAGGGAGCAGTGTGTGAAAGTCACGCACGCTCAAGGGAGCAGTGTGTGAAAGTCACGCACGCTCAAGGAGACACGCTTCCAACAGGAAGCGTACTCAAGCCTGCGTATGCAGCGCTAAAGAGCGCGCGTAGCTCAGTGTGCGTAGCTAAACAGCTCTGCACACTGCTCACTGTCTTCTCCAAACAGCAAGAACACATGGCTGAAACCAAAACTTCAAAAGTTTATAACTTGGCCATCCGAACTCCAAATTCGGATTTCCAAGGCTCCAACTGGAGTGAAACTGAAAGCTCTTCCATATAGAAACATCAAAACTTATAGAAAACCAACATAAATAGCTCAAACCATGCAAAATCCGAAAATAGAAATAACTTAGATCTAGATCAACAGAGACTCCAAATCATAAAAATCCAAGAACTAATGTTGATCTCCATGTCCTAAGCTAGCAAATGGACAAAGAAAAGAGGGTCCTCATGTAGTGGCAAGATGCACTTGCCTAGGGGTTGGGGAGTTGTGTGGAGGAAGAAGAAGAAGAATAAATTAATGGTGGTTATGAAGAGAGAGAAGAGGTTGGTGGAGTTATAAAGAGGGGAAGTTGTGGTGGGTTGAGGGTGTAGCAAAGGGCTAGGGTGTTCCAACACATAAACCAAACCAAACCGATTCCAAACCAATTAAAACCGGGCCAAGCCCAAAACCCAAAATACGAGAAATACCGAAATTCCACAAGCTAAAAAAAAAAATTACATGCCAAAATCCAGATACGAGTATAAATACGAAATACAGGAAAATATGGAAAAATGAGGGTGACAACTCTACCCACCTTAAAAGAATTCTGTCCTCGGAATTTAATCAGGGAGCTAGAGATTGCCACGACAAGCTACACTAAGCACAGGCAAGTTACACTAAGCAGTCCAATCATACAATCATACAATACAAGCAAGGAAGGGAAAAACGTAAGGCATAAGAAAGACATTATACCTCACGAGTCAAACAGGTAGGGATATCGCGATCGGATGTCGTCCTCACACTCTCACGTTGACTCACCTAGAGAGTGATGACCCCAAGCAACACGGACTAATTTAATAGTCTTGTTCTTGAGTATCTTTTCCCTCCGGTCCAATATAGACACAGGCCTCTCCTCATACGAAAGGTTGGTACCAACAACCAATTCCGAATGGTCTAGGATGTGGCTCGGGTCCGGAATATACCGTCGTAATTGGGACACATGGAATACATCATGCACCTCACTTAGCGACGGCGGAAGAGCGAGACGATAGGATACATCTCCTACTCGTTCTAGAATGTCGAACGGCCCTATATACCTAGGACTAAGCTTTCCCCGTACGCCAAAGAGAATGACGCCGCGGTTAGGCGAGATCCTAAGGAATACATGGTCGCCGACAGCAAATTCTAAGGGACGCCGATGAGCATCGGCCCAATGGCGCTGGCGGTCCTGGGCAACTCGGAGGTGATCTCTGACCTTCCTGACCACTTCAATCGTCTGGAAAATCAACTCGGGCCCGAGCATCTGCCTCTCCCCGACATCGTCCCATGCTAGCGGGGATCTGCACTTTCTGCCATAAAGAGCCTCAAAGGGTGCCATCTGGATACTGGCCTGATAACTGTTGTTGTACGAGAATTCTACCAGGTGCAAATGATTCTCCCATGAACCACCGAAGTCAAGGGTGCAAGATCTCAACATATCTTCAAGAGTCTGGATTGTGCGCTCTGATTGACCATCCGTCTGCAGATGATATGCTGAACTGAACTGGAGACGAGTTCGCAAACTCTCTTGCAAGCTACGCCAAAAGTGTGATATAAATCTTGAATCCCTGTCTGAGGTGATGCTGACTGGCACACCGTGAAGCCTGACGATCTGCCTGAGATACATCTCTGCTAGCTGCGCCGTCGACTGTCCAACTCTGAATGGGAGAAAGTGTGCCACCTTGGTAAGTCTGTCTACGATTACCCAAATAGCATCTCTGCCGGCCGGAGATCTGGGCAATCCGGTCACAAAATCCATGGTTATATGCTTCTATTTCCATTCTGGGATCGGTAAGGGTTGAAGAAGTCCAGCGGGCCTCTGATGTTCAGCTTTAACCTGTTGGCAAACCAAACACCGAGAGACGAACCGGGCTATCTCCCTCTTCATGCCATTCCACCAGAAGTGCTGACGAATATCACGGTACATCTTCGTACCACCCAGATGAATAGAATACTGTGAACTGTGGGCTTCTGCCATGACTTCCTGTCTAATATCTCCACTAGGTACACAAAGACGAGTGCCGTGCCGAAGTGTACCGTCTTCATGAATGTACAACTCTGACCTTCTTCCTGCTTCACACTCTGCTCTGAGTCGCTGGATCTTGGAATCTGTTGACTGCGCCACCCGGATTCTCTCAACTATGCTAGACTGAACCTGTAGGCTGGCCATTAGTGCCACGCTGGTTGGAAGAACCACTTCAATTCCCATCTTATGAAGATCTGCCAATAATTCTAGTTGCGCCGTCAGAAAATAAACTCCGGCTCTCCTGCTCAATGCATCTGCTACAACGTTGGCCTTCCTGGGATGATACTGCAAATCCACATCATAATCTACCAGTAGCTCGAGCCATCTTCTCTGCCGCATATTAAGGTCCTTCTGGGTGAAAACATACTTCAGGCTCTTATGATCAGTAAAGATCTCCACTCTATCTCCATACAAGTAGTGTCTCCACAACTTCAAAGCAAACACTACCGTCGCCAGTTCCAAGTCGTGGGTCGGGTAATTCTTCTCATGATCACGTAGTTGACGTGACGCATAAGATATTACCTTCCCATGCTGCATCAAGACACACCCCAATCCTCTGCCTGAAGCGTCGCAATAAACTGTGAATCCTCCGGTCCCATCTGGAAGGGTGAGAATGGGAGTCGTTATCAAACCTCGCTTCAACTTCTCAAATGATTCCTGACACTCTGCTGTCCAAACAAACGGCACATCCTTGCGGGTCAACTGGGTCATTGGCGCTGAAATCCTTGTGAAATCTGAAACGAACCGCCGGTAGTAGCCGGCCAATCCAAGGAAGCTGCGAACCTCTGCCACTGAGCTGGGTACCGGCCATGACTCGATAGCCACAATCTTCTGGGGATCCACTTCCACTCCTCCTCGGGTAATGATGTGACCCAAGTATGAAAAGCGATCGAGCCAGAACTCGCATTTACTGAACTTGGCGTACAACTGATGCTCCCTAAGCGTCTGAAGGACGACTCTGAGATGCTGCTCATGCTCTGCTTCACTCTTGCTGTAGACCAGGATGTCATCTAGAAACACGATCACGAATTGGTCCAAGTAAGGCATGAAAATGCGATTCATGAGGTCCATGAATACGGTCGGCGCATTGGTCGCTCCAAAGGGCATAACAAGGAACTCCCAATGTCCATACTTCGATCTGAATGCTGTCTTCGGGATGTCCTGCTCTCTGACTCTGATCTGGTGGTATCCCGACCGCAAGTCGATCTTCGAGAACACTGAAGCCCCTCTGAGCTGATCAAACAAGTCATCTATCCTCGGAAGTGGGTATCTGTTCTTGATTGTCACCGAATTCAAGGTACGATAATTAACACATAGCCTGGACGTACCATCCTTCTTTTTCACAAGAAGCATCGGGGCTCCCCAAGACGATCCACTTGTACGGATGAATCCCTTGGTCCTCAGTTCTTCAATCATCTTGTATAAAATCTCTAACTCTGAAGGCGCCATTCTGTAGACTCGCTCTGATACTGGTGCTGTCCCGGGAATCAAGTCTATAGTGAACTCAATCTCCCGCTCTGGCGGCATCCCTGGAAGCTCCTCTGGAAAGACATCTGGAAACTCATCGACTATCCTGGGCAACTGCACTGCTGCTACTGCCATCCGCAATACTGGAGAAGATGGCTCTACTGCGCCTCTGGAAAATGAAAACTCTGGCTCGCCGGGGATACTAAAGACAACTCTGCCAATATGGCAGTCTATCCTAGCATACTGGTTCCTCAACCAATCCATGCCTAGGACTACATCATAGTCTGCCATAGAAAACTCTATGAATCTAGCGGGGAACTCTCTACCGCTAACTACGATCCGACACGAGGAAACACTCGATCTACTCCCACAAGACCATTACCAATAAGTATATTGAGCCTCACTGATAATGACTCGGGCTCCAATCCTATCCGTGTCGCGAATCGTGCAGACATGAATGAATGCGATGCACCAGAATCAAACAATACCGAAGCTGGAAAGGAGTTGACGAGAATAGTACCTGCCACTACCTCACCTGGTGTAACTTCTTCTTCCATAGCCATCATCATGGCCTGACCTTGTCCTCTGGCTGCTGGTCCCCTCTGCTGGAAACCTCTCTGCCTATTCTGGGTCTGAGCTTGGGCTTGTGCATACTGCTGGGGGTGTTGTTGCTGGAATACCTGAGACTGAGGCGGCAAGGGCCTCGAAGACTGATACTGCTGCCGCTGAACTGGTGCTGGGGCCGGTCCTCTCACCGAAGAGCTAGAAGGGTTGGATGCTGATGAACCACCCCTATTCGGGCAAGCCCCTATCCTATGATCTGCTGCTCCACAAGCCAGGCACAATCTCTGCGCCCTACGACAATCTGCCACTACATGTCCTGGCTTCCCGCAATGAGAACATCCCATCACAGAAGTCTGCTTCTGCTGCTGCGGGTACGTCGGGGTCGAATGCTGAACCGACGTTACTGAGGCCACCCGCCTCGGAGTTCCAATGGTCAATCCCCTAGCTGTTGGGGCTGGAGCTGATGACTGGTGCATCTGACTGTGGGACCGCTTCCTACTTCCGGTCCTATCCACGATCCTCTGGGAGGTGTACTCATGCCTCCTAGCTGCTCTCAAGACTGCATCGAACGTCTGGTGCTCGAACTGCTCAACCGCCAACAAGATCTCCAAATGCAGTCCCTTCTGGAACCGCTGGGCCCTATCAAACTCGGTCGCCACCAAGGTGGGGGCAAACCTACTGAGTCTAGAAAACTCCGATGCATAACTGTCGACTGATCTGCCTCCTTGCTTCAAGTTGGTAAATCTGGTCTGCAGATCGTACCGAGCCACAGCATCGAAATACTTCGTCTGGAATCTCTCTCTAAATACTGCCCAAGCAATGGGTGCCACTAATCCCATGGCTTGCGCTGCCCACCAACTGCGAGCTAAATCCAACAACTGCAGGCGTACCACCACCACCTTCTCATTCTCGGGTGTCCTGGCTGCTTCCAGAATCACCTCGGTATCCTGAAGCCATGCATCCGCGGCAATCGCATCCTCGCTGCCGTCGAAGAAAGGAGGGTTCAATCGCTTGAAACTGTTGGCCGCCTGGTTCCCTGGATGTCCGCCTCGGATCAAAGCATCTTAAACTGTCTGGTGCAGGGCGTTGCTACGACGATCCTGGGAAGCTATCAAGGTTCTGATGAGGCCTACTAAGGTACCATCATCTGGCTCTGCGGGCTGGACGGGCCGAACGGGTGATTCTCCTCCAGTAGGTATCACTCTGGAGGCTACCCCAGAATGCTGGGCTTGATCTCCAGGCTGCTGGTCTCTGGGAAGTGCTCCACCTTGCTGATCGGCGGGGTCAGGTGCAGTGCCGCTGAAGAAGACGACACAGGGAAAACAATAAGGAAGGACCAGGACAGATCAACGATACAAGCATATAATCAGGGCAAGAATTTCAGGGATTTGAAAATACGGACGGAGATCAAGGGCGAATACTGATTGAGACATCTATTCGGTAAACCCTCACATTTCTTGATTGACAAGACCTGCATGGGCCACCACTTAAACAATGTCATGCCCCAGAACCAGAATACTGGAGAGCGGAGGCAGACATAGCCAGCTACGTATATTGAAATAGAATACATCTCAACTATACGGTCACGGCTGTCTAGATATGAGGGTTTACTACAAGCCAACAGTCTCTTAAAGTCAAGCCTATTGTCTCAATCTCAAGCAAGTAATATAATTACAAGATGTATGATCATTAAATATACAATAAAAGGCGTCCCAAATATTACATATCAGCTGATCATGAAGCTAGTCGTACAAAATGTTAGGACTAGCAAGAGTTTAAGTCATACATGATCAACCCTAGGATTTGTTAATCATGCTTACAGTCCGTAGGCAGACAGTAAGTAAAAGTGCATCGAGCTAACAGGTGCTCGTCGGCTAAACGCCTCAAAAGAATAAATTTACAATAGAGTGAGCGAAACAAAATAGAAAACCTACTCGTAGCCCGGGTTCCTTCTAGTCGCCACCATTGGGCTGGAAGTTTGGTAGATCCTCGGGAGCTGCTCAAAAATCTGGCCACACAAAACCAGCTGGGTCAACCCCAGAAAGAGCAAGTGCCACAAGGGGGCCACGAAATAAGAACAAAAGCCAGCAATCAGCACAGAAAATCTAATATTAAAACTAGAATTACGAAAACATGTCAGGATGATATACGACGAGATAGCCATGGAACTATTCCGATAGCCAGGTTACAACCCGTAAACCAAACAAGGACCGGGGTTGTAACCCTTCATCTGAACAGAGCTTGGTTTTCCACCATTTATCGGCAAGATAATAATGTAAGCAATCAAGACAGGAAACATTCTGGTACTGGATCAAGACATGCCCAGACTGGTTATACTTCATTCAATCAATCACGGCCAAGCAGATACTACGGCTTACTACTTTAACTAACTAGGGTTATCACAGGCCTAATTACTAACAAGATGCAGTGAGATTGTTCCACATCCACAAGCCCTGCAGACCATCCAGGCTACCCAGGACGAAAGATTAGAGTTGAATTCAGGTGGGTACATCGCCCAGAAGACAAATGTACCCTTAGGTGACTTAGAGGGTGCAACACTCGACGGTGTACTAGAAATGTGCCCTACTCGACGGCAGGCTACAGATCCTAAGAGCGCCCAGGTAACGGGATTGCCTGTAGCTGTGTCATCTCTTCATGACTACTGTGTTATTCTAGTTATTAACCTTAATCCATTTTAGTAGGTACTCCTGACCGTGGTACTCAGGAGTCCCATCCTAGACATGATGCAAGACTGGACAAGTGGATTTAACAAGCAAGCAAGAAAGAACTACCCACGGTGTCAAGGCAAGTCAAGTTAAGTTATCAAGTCATGTCAAGTCAGGAGTGTGCCGCCACGGGCCACTATCAAGTCATGTTGGTCATGTCAGGAGTGTACCACTACGGGTTACTGTCGTCTCCAAACAGCAAGAACATATGGCTGAAACCAAAACTTTAAAAGTTCATAACTTGGCCATCCGAACTCCAAATTCGGATTTCCAAGGCTCCAACTGGAGCGAAACTGAAAGCTCTTCCATATAGAAACATCAATTTATAGAAAACTAACATAAATAGCTCAAACCATGCAAAATCCGAAAATAAAAATAACTTAGATCTACATCAACAGAGACTCCAAATCATAAAAACCCAAGAACTAATGTTGATCTCCATGTCCTAAGCTAGCAAATGGACAAAGAAAAGAGGGTCCTCATGTAGTGGCAAGATGCACTTGCCTAGGGGTTGGGGAGTTGTGTGGAGGAAGAAGAAGAAGAAGAAATTAATGGTGGTTATAAAGAGAGAGAAGAGGTTGGTGGAGTTATAAAGAGAGGGAGTTGTGGTGGGTTGAGGGTGTAGCATAGGACTAGGGTGAAGTCACACACATAAAACAAACCAAACCGATTCCAAACCAATTAAAACCGGGCCAAGCCCAAAACCCAAAATACGAGAAATACCGAAATTCCACAAGCTAAAAAAATAAAATAAAAAAAAAATACATGCCAAAATCCAGATACGAGTCTAAATACGAAATACAAGAAAATATGGAAAAATGTGGGTGACAATACCGTCAGCATGCCGAATTTTGTCACAGAACATATTTTTTGCTCAGAAACGGTATACCGTCGGTACACTGAGGTATACCGTCGGTGTGCTGAATTTCGTTACAGAACATATTTCTTGCTCAGAAACGATATACCGTCGATACACTGCGGTATACCGTCAGTATGCTGTTTCTGTAGATATTGATTTTTGAGTGAAAACACAGAAGGAAGGCTTACGTTTTGTCATCCACCTTAGGTGTTACATGGAAGATCCTAGACCTTGTACAGACTCAAAATCTTAGAATATTTGAGAGCAGTCTTTGAGTGTACGTTGGTCTTTTCTTGTCACTCCCCGTTCTCGAAATGCATATTTTTATATATGTACAACTCATGTGTATTTAGTTAGTATTTATCATATATTATTCTGTATTTAAATTCCTTTAGTTTCATGTTAATTAATTATCTGCTCTTTAAATTTTCATGTTAATTTTATTTCTGCAATTATATTTCTGCAATTTTATTACCTGCATTTTATTTGCTGCTTTAGTGTTATTGGGTTTCGGTTTGCCGGATCCCCTTAAACCCGGCCCAACACCCCACCTACCACCACCCTTCCTATTTAAAACTTCCATCTCTTTCTCTCTCCTCATTACTTCATTCTCACCATTACTTCTTCTTCTTCCTCTCATTACTCCCCACCACCTACCAGCAGCAGGAGAAGGCAAGTGCAAACTTGCTTCTCAATCACCCATTTTTATGGTTTATTTGCCTTCTTCTCGTGATTCCAAGAGAGATTAGTTCTTAGCATTTTTGATTTCTACGGCTAGTTTTCTCTAGATCTAAGTTATAGTATTTCGGCTGTTCATGGGTTCTTGATCCACCAACTTAGCGTGTATTTTTGGCACTGGAACAAGGCTCTATGGGACTTGGAGTTTGGGAGATGTTTCACGCACACGTTCTTACGTGCTCGCGTAAACATCAGCCCAGTCACGCACACGTCTATACGTGTTTGCGTGTATTTTAGTCACGCTAACGTTCTCATGTGCGTGCGTGTATTTCAGTCACGCTCATGTCTGTGCGTGTCTGCGTGACTTTTGAGTTACGTTTACACTGTGCGTGTCTGCGTGACTTTTGAGTTACGTCCACTCTGTGCGTGCGTTTATTTTTAGTCACGCTCGCATTTGAGTGCGTGTATTTTCAGTCACGCTCGCATTGTCTTCGTGTATTTGAGTCACGCTCCTGTCTTTGTACTGCGTACGTGACTTTTCACGCTCATGTCCCTGAGCTTGCGTGCGTGACTTTTCACGATCACATTGTGCGTGACTTTTGGCATGCGTGACTTTTCACCCTCACGCTGCGCGGGCGTGCGTGAATTATTTGTCACGCTCATACGCTCACGTTGCCAGCACGTATCACTTGTCACGCATCACTTGTCCTACCTCATTGTTCACGCTCACGCTTACCAGAGTGTACTACTTTTTACGCTCGCTCCTTCATGCCAGACTTGGCGTACTTTTTACGCATACGATTCTTGCGTGACTTTTGGACTTAGCTTAGACTTGTTAGCATGACTTCCTGACTTGGGAGTTTTATTTGTTCTATATTTTATTCATTTAATATTGGCATGATAATTCCCGATTATATCCTTACGGATATCTAGTGAGACTGGAACTTGACCTTGAGAGTTATAGACTCAACCCTATTTAATGCTAATGACTTTCATGCCTTGTCACCATTAATGACGATGGTTATCTTGACTAATTTGATCATACGTTCCTAGTTGGAACTAAGAGACTGGCTAGTCGTCTTATTGAAATAAATGAATGAGACACGTTCATGTTATGAACTATTGCAATCGACTGGCTGATCCCGAAATATTGACATACATGCACATACAGGCTTCAATCTATTTATTTATTTATTATCTATTTATTTATTTTCTACAAAAGAAGCATGTGTATCTTATGGTCAAGGCATGATTACCGTGGTTAGATTTGATTGTTGTATTACGCTATGTAAGACCTGCAACCTAACCGCACTGGTATCGTTGTAGAGTTGTGCATATCGTACCCCGTACGAAAGTACTCATTTGAATGACCATGATCCACGGCATAGGATTTCACTCAACGTAGGGACTATTAAGTTAAATAAAATAATGATTGCATGGAGAGAATGGATTCCCGAGTTCTTACATGGCAGCCCCCTTGGGACGAGTAGTACCCGACGGGCCGGCTAGTTCCCACAGATACTGTAAATCTGCCATACGGGCAGAAAACAGTATCTGCTTTTATTATTATGGTATATTGTATATTGACGGGCGTCCTGCTAGGACTCGTCTAATTCATGTATGGTGCACATGATTGACTGGATAGACTAGCCTTGCTCGCACATAGTAAGAACTGAGGAACCTTTATTGCATAATTCCAGGATAACTTGGGACTCATAATAGCAAGCCGAAGGATTTGATTGGCCGTTCAAGATGATTTATTTGTGTGCTGTACTACTCTGTTACCTAACTGGGATGATCAGAATGTCAGGACATGACGGGTCAACTTCTGTCCTTGTTTGGTTGGGAGGTTGGTTCGAAGTGTCCTCATGTGATGTGAATCCTAGTAGCAAGCAGAGATCTACTATTATATTCTTTTACTTACTGGTTTATGTCCTTCATATCGTCCTTCCTTGTGGTACTTGCTATTAGAGGTCTAACCTCTCTGGTTTTGCATGGCCAGATTTAGAGCCGGTTTCCGAGGATCCAGTGTACTTCTACCTCCAAGATGGTCAATACTAGGGGAATGATTGCAGGAGGACTCGAGTGGGTTCCTTACTTCACCGCTCGTTTTGTTATTTACCTTTATACTTAGCCGTTTGGCACCGACATGTTAGTCGGATTGTCTTGTACTTACTTTTACATAATTGTAATTAAGTCAGACCGCAGCTGATAACAATTGTGTATACTCGCTATACCATCTGGCTATGTTTTGTAAAGCCGGATCTCAAGAACATTTTGACTGAGCATTTGGGACGCCTTACTGCTTTATCTTATATGTTCTCTATTACTGTTTCTTGCTTGAATGATTGAGACAATAGATATGAAATGACCGTAGTAAGACCTTTATGTAGTATGCACCCCCTCGTCTGGTTAGACAGCATTGATCGTATTATACGGTATTTATCTACCCGTAATACGTAGCTGGCTGAGTCATTCTCCCGCTCTCCAGTATTCTGGTTCTGGGGCGTGACAAGGTTTTAGTGGTGGCCCATGCAGGTCTGATTTCAGACTTGTGGGGTGTTTTGATTTATAGGATGTCTCAATCACACATGTTTTCCCTTGATCTCATGATTCGTTATTCTCAAACCTTGCTTGACATTCCGGTATCCTTTGACTTCATCGATCCTTCATGTCCGGTTGTTTGATTGTTCTCTTGTCCCTTTTCTTAGGGGCACTTCGTCCGCATCGGTCAGAGCTGGGCAGCAACAACAAGAGCAACATGGACAACCTGACCAGGTTGGTCAGCAACGAGGGCCAGTCTCACCTCAGGAGGCTACTCAGGAAGAAGTGATAATGGAAGCAGCAGCTGGATTGCAGTATCCGGATGTTCCACCACTACCAATAGTTCCACCTACCCAAGTTGACATACCAGCCCTTCTGGAGATCATGAGAGGAATGATGGCCACTCAACAACATCAGATGCTGGTCCAGCAGCGCATGCATACTCAGCTACAAGAGCAGAATGTGCTACTCAACCAAGGATTGCAGACAGCATTGGAAAGAGGGGTAAGGCCAGATTCAGGAGCATCAGCCAGGTTTTGTAAGTACAACCCCTGCCGTTTCGAGGGCACGGAGGATGCCATCTCAGCAGATGCATGGCTTAAGGATATTGAGGCAATTCTGACAGCAGCTAAGGTACCGGCAGCAGAACGTGTGGATCTAGTGAAGTTGTTACTTCAGTATCTCGTACGTGATTGGTGGGAATCAGAGGAAGTAGGCATCAGACGTCCTGTGGCTTGGGACGATTTCACTGCAAGATTCAAGACCAAGTACTATGGAGTTGTGGTGTAGTTTGAGCTACAACAGAAGTTTATCAACCTCAGGCAGGCCGGCAAGACTGTAGATGCTTATGCAGCGGAGTTCTGCAGATTGAGTAGGTTCGCCCCAGAGATGGTAGCAACAGAGAGCCAGAGGGCCATGAGGTTTCAGCAAGGGTTTCATCTTGAACTCTTACAATTGATCGAGGGACATAATTACCAGACTTTTGATGAGATATTGACGGCGATTCGAAGGCATGAACTCACCATTCAGAGGCTTGCAGCAAGGACTGGGGGTCAGAAGAGATCCCACAGTCAGATTAAAGGAGGAGGGGGAGCAGCGCCCCGAACAACAGTACCATCCACTTGCGTTCGTATCCACGATGTGGCGATACGAGGACCAGTACCACCCAGGTAGCAGCAACAGCAACAGCAACAGAGGAAGAACCAGCAACCCCCGGTGGGCTGCACTTATTGTGGGAAGATGGGACATACTAGAGATGTGTGTCGGACATTGAATGGACTATGTCTGATATGTGGAAATCCAGACCATCGGGTTACCACATGTCCCATGAATTCGAGGTCAGGAGGACCAGGGCAGCAGTTTCCTGCTCTGCCAGCACCAGGGGCAGGCCAGTATTGAGGACCAGCAGTGGCAGTAAGGCCGTTGGCACAGCGTCCGTTAGTACCGCAGGCTCAGATGTTTCGGCAGCAGGGACCGCCGATGCAGCAACACCAGCATAGACCACCCCAGTATTATCAAGGAAGGGGCCAGCAGCAGCACCAGGCTAGGCCGCAGCATGGGAATCAGCAAGGAGGTCGAGGGCAAGCATTCACTCTTTCCTTGGAAGAGGCATTGGCATCGGAAGATGTTGTGGCAGGTAACATTCTCGTCGCCTCATATCCCGCAGTAGCATTGTTTGATTCGGGAGCATCCCATTCATTTATATCTGCACGATTTGCGACACGACTAGGAATGGAGTTCGAGGCATTGCCAGGGAGGTTGAATATACTCACTGGTAATGGGCTCGTAGGAGTTAGTAGAGTTATTTTAGCATGTAGCGTTGTAGTTTGCAGGAATTTTTTACCCGCCCGGTTGATAGAATTTTCTGTTAGAAATTTCGACGTTATCTTAGGCATGGACTGGCTGAAAGACAGTCATACGACAATAGATTGTCGTAGAGGGAGTGTATCTTTTGATATTCCAGGCATGAAG
The DNA here is from genome assembly GCA_029216955.1 of Iris pallida. Taxonomy (NCBI): domain Eukaryota; kingdom Viridiplantae; phylum Streptophyta; class Magnoliopsida; order Asparagales; family Iridaceae; genus Iris; species Iris pallida. The sequence goes on along the minus strand of JANAVB010041268.1, from coordinate 25,366 downwards.
AGATTTACCTTAGTCAGATCAGAGGCAACTCAGCAAGAGCAGGGAGTAGTAACGGCAATGGAAGAAGTTCAGATTCCGAAGGTAGTTGAAGAATTTCTAGACGTATTTCCCGAAGAACTTCCAGGTCTACCACCAGTTAGGGATATTGAGTTCAGTATAGAATTGGCACCGGGAACTAAACCGATATCAGATCGAGTTTACAGAATGGCGAATTCAGAGCAGGCCAAGGTATAACAGCATATAGAGGAACTGAAGGAGAAGAAGTTCATCCAAGCTAGCGTATCACCATGGGCAGCACTAGTGGTACTTATGGGAAAGAAGGATGGGTCATCCAGATTGTGCATTGACTACAGGAAGCTTAACGCGGCAACAGTGAAAAACAAGTACCCATTACCCAGGATCGACGACTTATTTGATCAGTTGAGCAAGGCTAGAGTTTTCTCCAACATAGATCTTCGTTCAGGGTACCATCAGGTAAGGGTTCGGAAGGAAGACATTCCCAAGACAGCATTCAGGTCGAAGTATGGGCATTATGAGTTCTTAGTAATGCCGTTTGGTTTGACCAATGCTCCAGCTATATTCATGGATTTGATGAATCGTATCTTTATGCCATACTTAGACCAGTTTATCGTTGTATTTCTTGACGACATTCTCGTATACTCTGCTAGTGAAGAGGAGCATGAAGACCACCTCAGGAAAGTGTTGCAGGTTCTGAGAGAGAACCAGTTGTATGCCAAGCTCAGTAAGTGTGAGTTTTGGTCGGATTATATTTCATTTTTGGGTCATATCATATCAGGAGCTGGAGTAGCAGTAGATCCGAAGAAGGTAGAAGCAGTAGAAAGTTGGCCAGTACCCAAGACCGTAGCAGATGTGCAGAGTTTCTTGGGATTGGCAGGATATTATAGAAGGTTTGTGTCAGACTTTGCAAGGCTTTCAGCACCCATGACCCGCTTGACCCGGAAGGATGTACCATTCGTTTGGTCGGCAGAATGTCAGGCATCATTTGAGACTCTGAAGCAGAAGTTGATATCAGCACCTATTCTTACATTGCCAGTTGGACCCGGAGGTTTTACAGTTTATTGTGATGCGTCAGGTAAAGGACTTGGATGTGTCCTTATGCAGCATGGGAAGGTGATAGCATATGCATCTAGGCAGCTTCGGGACCACGAGAAGAATTACCCAACTCATAATTTGGAGTTAGCGGCAGTAGTATTTGCTTTGAAGCTATAGAGGCATTATTTATATGGTGATCGAGTGGATATGTACACAGACCATAAAAGTCTGAAGTACATCTTTACTCAGAAGGAATTAAACATGAGGCAGAGGAGATGGTTGGAGTTGATCAAGGATTATGACGTGGAGCTTCAGTATCATCCAGGCAAGGCTAATGTGGTAGCAGACGCTCTCAGCAGGAGAGGCGGCGCATTTATGTTGACAACGCAGAGGCATATCTTAGAAGACCTTCAGGAGATGGGCATCAAAGTTATACTTCCTAGTGATGTAGGAGTTCTAACAAATCTGCAAGTTCAATCTGACTTAGTAGACAGGATCAAGGTAGCTCAGGCACAAGACCCAAGGATTCAGAAGCTTAGGGCAGAATATGACTCAGGGCTCAGGAAGGAGATGAGAATTCATGAAGATGGTACACTTAGGTTTGGATCATGTCCATGGGTACCTAGTAGAGATATCAGATAGGAGGTTATGGCAGAAGCCCACAGTTCTCAGTATTCTATTCACCCTGGAGGGACCAAGATGTACCAAGATATCAAGCAACATTTCTGGTGGAACGGGATGAAGAGGGAGATAGCTAGATTTGTTTTTCGTTGCTTGGTATGTCAGCAAGTGAAGGCAGAACAGCAGAGGCCAGCTGGGTTATTGCAACCGCTTTCTATTCCGGAATAGAAATGGGAGCATATTACAATGGACTTTGTGACCGGTTTACCAAGATCACCAAGTGGTAAGGACGCTATTTGGGTAATAGTAGACCGACTTACGAAGGTAGCACATTTTCTTCCTTTCAGAGTAGGACAATCTACAGAAAAGTTGGCGGAGTTATATATGCAACAGATAGTCAGGCAGCATGGAGTTCCTATCAGTATTGTGTCGGATCGAGATACCCGCTTTACATCACATTTCTGGAAGAGCTTACATCATAGTCTGGGTACCAAGTTAAGATTCAGCACGGCTTACCATCCGCAGACGGATGGGCAATCAGAAAGAACGATTCAGACTTTAGAAGACATGTTGCGAGCTTGCACTCTAGATTTTGGAGGGTCTTGGAAGAGTCACCTGCACTTGGTCGAGTTCTCATACAACAATAGTTATCAGGCCCGTATCCAGATGGCTCCATTCGAAGCATTGTATGGTAAGAAGTGCAGGTCACCGCTTGTATGGGATGATATCGGGGAGAGGAAGATGCTAGGCCCAGAAATGATTATTCAGACGGTTGAAGTAGTTAAAGGAATTAGAGAGCGACTTACAGTTGTGCAGGACCGGCATCGTCATTGGGCGGACCAGCATCGTAGGCCGTTAGAATTCTCTGTTGGGGACCACGTATTCTTGCGGATCTCACCTACTCGTGGGGTCATTAGATTTGGCGTTCGCGGGAAATTGAGTCCGCGGTACGTAGGCCCATTTGTTATCCTTGATCGGATAGGCGATGTTGCTTATCGTTTATCACTCCCACCTTCGTTACGAGAGGTGCATGACGTGTTTCATGTATCTCAATTACGTAGGTATGTATCGGACCCAAGCCATGTCCTCGATCACTCTGAGCTGGTTGTTGGTACCAACCTGTCTTACGAGGAACAGCCTGTGACCATTTTGGACCGAAGAGAGAAGATACTCAAGAACCGAACAATTAGTCTTGTCCGTGTTGCTTGGGGTCATCACTCCTTGGGAGAGTCAACGTGGGAACGTGAGGATGATATCCGATCACGGTATCCACACCTGTTTGACTCACAAGGTATATTTCTTTCTGTATACCTTGATTGTCTTGATTTCTCATGCTTATAACTTTATGGGTAGAGCTACTTGATATCGTAGATTGATGGATTTACGTATATAGTACTTACTTTTGATATGGTAAAAATGATTGCTTGCTCACTAGAATTGCTTGTATTAGTTTAGCTCTGATATTTCTATCCGGCTTGGATTTGAAATTCCGAGGACGGAATTTTTCTAAGGTGGGTAGAGATGTCACTCCCCGTTCCCGGAATGCGTATTTTTATATATGTACAACTCATGTGTATTTAGTTAGTATTTATCATGTATTATTATGTATTTAAATTCCTTTAGTTTCATGTTAATTAATTATCTGCTCTTTAAATTTTCATGTTAATTTTATTTCTGCAATTATATTTCTGTAATTTTATTACCTGCATTTTATTTGCTGCTTTAGTGTTATTGGGTTTTGGTTTGCCGGATCCCCTTAAACCCGGCCCAACACCCCACCTACCAACACCCTTCCTATTTAAAGCTTTCATCTCTTTCTCTCTCCTCATTACTTCATTCTCACCATTACTTCTTCTTCTTTCTCTCATTACTCCCCACCACCTACCAGCAGCAGGAGAAGGCAAGTGCAAACTTGCTTCTCAATCACCCATTTTTATGGTTCATTTGCCTTCTTCTCGTGATTCCAAGAGAGATTAGTTCTTAGCATTTTGATTTCTACGGCTGGTTTTCTCTAGATCTAAGTTATAGTATTTCGGCTGTTCATGGGTTCTTGATCCACCAACTTAGCGTGTATTTCTGGCACTGGAACAAGGCTCCATGGGACTTGGAGTTTGGGAGATATTTCACGCACACGTTCTTACGTGCTCGCGTAAACATCAGCCCAGTCACGCACACGTCTATATGTGTTTGCGTGTATTTTAGACACGCTAACATTCTTATGAGCGTGCGTGTATTTCAGTCACGCTCATGTCTGTGCGTGTCTGCGTGACTTTTGAGTTACGTCCACTCTGTGCGTGCGTGTATTTTTAGCCACGCTCGCATTTGAGTGCGTGTATTTTTAGTCACGCTCGCGTTGTCTGCGTGTATTTGAGTCACGCTCCTGTCTTTGTACTGCGTATGTGACTTTTCACGCTCATGTCCCTGAGCTTGCGTGCGTGACTATTCACGATCACATTGTGCGTGACTTTTGGCGTGCGTGACTTTTCACCCTAACGCTGCGCGGGCGTGCGTGAATTATTTGTCACGCTCATACGCTCACGTTGCCAGCACGTATCACTTGTCACGCATCACTTGTCTCACCTCATTGTTCACGCTCACGCTTACCAGAGTGTACTACTTTTTACGCTCGCTCCTTCATGCCAGACTTGGCGTACTTTTTACGCATACGATTCTTGCGTGACTTTTGGACTTAGCTTAGACTTGTTAGCATGACTTCCTGACTTGGGAGTTTTATTTGTTCTATATTTTATTCACTTAATGTTGGCATGATAATTCCCGATTATATCCTTACGCCTTTTTGCATGAACCCAAAAATCTTAGCGTGTTAATATTTTAATACCTATGGTTGTGTATTAGTGCCAAGTGTCTGGATTGGTATATGGATATCTAGTGAGACTGGAACTTGACCTTGAGAGTTATAGACTCAACCCTATTTAATGCTAATGACTTTCATGCCTTGTCACCATTAATGACGATGGTTATCTTGACTAATTTGATCATGCGTTCCTAGTTGGAACTAAGAGACTGGCTAGTCGTCTTATTGAAATAAATGAATGAGACACGTTCATGTTATGAACTATTACAATCGACTGGCTGATCCCAAAATATTGACATACATGCACATGCAGGCTTCAATCTATTTATTTATTTATTTATCTATTTATTTATTTTCTATAAAAGAAGCATGTGTATCTTATGGTCAAGGCATGATTACCGTGGTTAGATTTGATTGTTGCATTACGCTATGTAAGACCTGCAACCTAACCGTACTGGTATCGTTGTAGAGTTGTGCATATCGTACCCCGTACGAAGTACTCATTTGAATGACCATGATCCACGGCATGGGATTTCACTCAACGTAGGGACTATTAAGTTAAATAAAATAATAATTGCATGGAGAGAATGGATTCTCGAGTTCTTATATGGCAGCCCCCTTGGGACGAGTAGTACCCGACGGGCCGGCTAGTTTCCACAGATACTGTAAATCTGCCACACGGGCAGGAAACAGTATCTGCTTTTATTATTATGGTATATTGTATATTGACGGGCGTCCTGCTAGGACTCGTCTAATTCATGCATGGCGCACATGATTGACTGGATAGACTAGCCTTGCTCGTACATAGTAAGAACTGAGGAACCTTTATTGCATAATTCCAAGATAACTTGGGACTCATAATAGCAAGTCGTAGGATTTGATTGGCCGTTCAAGATGATTTGTTTGTGTGCTGTACTAATCTGTTACCTAACTGGGATGATCAGAATGTCAGGACATGACGGGTCAACTTCTATCCTTGTTTGTTGGGAGGTTGGTTCGAAGTGTCGTGATGTGATGTGAATCCTAGTAGCAAGCAGAGATCTACTATTATATTCTTTTACTTACTGGTTTATGTCCTTCATATTGTCCTTCCTTGTGGTACTTGCTATTAGAGGTCTAACCTCTCTGGTTTTGCATGGCCAGATTTAGAGCCGGTTCCCGAGGATCCAGTGTACTTCTACCTCCAAGATGGTCAATACTAGGGGAATGATTGCAGGAGGACTCGAGTGGGTTCCTTACTTCACCGCTCGTTTTGTTATTTATCTTATACTTAGCCGTTTGGCACCGACATGTTAGTCGGATTGTCTTGTACTTACTTTTACATAATTGTAATTAAGTCAGACTGCAGCTGATAACAATTGTGTATACTCGCTATACCATCTGGCTATATTTTGTAAAGCCAGATCTCAAGAACATTTTGACTGAGCATTTGGGACGCCTTACTGCTTTATCTTACATGTTCTCTATTACTGTTTCTTGCTTGAATGATTGAGACAATAGATGTGAAATGACCATAGTAAGACCTTTATGTAGTATGCACCCCCTCGTCTGGTTAGACAGCATTGATCGTATTATACGGTATTCATCTACCCGTAATACGTAGCTGGCTGAGTCATTCCCCCGCTCTCCGGTATTCTGGTTCTGGGGCATGACATTTCTCCAGTCTTGATTTTAGGAGACTTCATCAGACTTCCATTTGAAGAGAAGCTTGAATAAAAGGATCTCTTAGCAGGCTTTGGAAGAATTTAGTGAATATATGTTTGCTGAAATATAGAGAAAACTAAACCACGAAGATGCTGTTAAAGTTATCAAAATAAATGTGCCAACATGTCGACCCCACCTCCTTCATCCTCTCCTCTGTCAGCTTGATCATCGACCCCTTCTAAGTTGACATGGGGGACAAGATCTGTGTTTGGATTTTCTACCCCCTCCTTATTCTTTCTTTTTCTCAACCATTTAATATTTATATTATATTACACACTTTCGTAAGTCGATTTGGAGATTCAATTTTCACGCATCATTTTTTAAAATCCTGATTCACGTAGTTGTAAAATTCTTTAATATCTGATTTTCTATTCTCTCCTTTCCTCCTCCTCTCTATCAACCATTCAATATTTATATTATTTTAACACACCCCATAGATCGAAGCTTGATTTCATGGGTTGAGATCTTGATATACACAAATCCAATGTTCTATCCTCTCATTTTTCCTTCATCTCCCTCAACCATTCTATATTTATATTATTTTAATACACACCCTAAGTCAAAAATCGATTTTGTGGGCTAAGATTTTGATTCACGCATTGCACAATCTAAATTCAAGCAACTGTATAATCATTTAAATCGTTTAAAATCAGCGTCATATAAGATTCAAACTTAGGTTGATCTGATAACATGTTAAATTTTTTGTCATTTGCACCAAAATAAGAGTGTTGGTATGTGTTGATGGTTAATATTTATATTTATCTAATAAACTAAAAAAGAAGAAGAGATTTTCAATATGACTCACCTGAAATTTCTTATTTTCATTGTCTTCTTTGGGTAAAGTGCAAAAAATCCCTCGTTAGATTTTCGCATTTTGCTTAAAAGATTCCATGCTCTTAAAATTTATTAAAGTATAAAATCTGCTCATTTTGTCCCCTTTCCGTTAACTGCTGTTAAGTGGGATATGTAATGACCATTTTACCCCTCCCCCACTTCCCTCCCCCCCCCCCTTCCCCCTCTCTCTGGTGGTGCAGGGAGGAGGAGGGGGCGGGGAGGAGACTCGGGGAGGAGGAGGGGGGCGGGGAGGAGGAGAAGGGGGCAGGAGGAGACGTGGGGAGGAGAAGGAGGAGGAGGGGGGGGTGGGGGGGGGGGGCTGGCCGGAGGGAGGAGGGGGGGTGCTGGTGGGAAAGGGAGGAGAGTAGTTTAGGTTTTTATTTATTTTTTAAATGTCATTAACGGCCATTTCTAACGGTCAACAGATGGTAGAGGACTTTTCGAGCAAGTCGTATATTGCGTGGGTCTTTATTTGCTAAATTTGACTAAAAGGTCTTTCTAGACAAAGGTGCAAATTTAACGAGAGATTTTTTGCAATTTACCTTTTTTATTTTGCATACAAGTATCTTATGTCTACCATAATTTCACATCAATCCTCTAAATCTTGTTGTTTTGCATAGAATCTCTTAAATCATCCACAATTAAGTTAACTTATACCCCTCTAATTAACCGAACTAATGAAAACCCTCCAATTATTATTTTTGGATTAATTATACAATTATTTAAATAATTATAATATTTTTTTGACTTAATAAGAATTAGAGGACTTATATCAAATATGGTAGATTGAAGGAGCTTATATTCTAAAAACCCTATATTCTAATTTGATTTAAATACAATGTACGTCATAGGACTTTTCCATAGGCCTTTGGAGTTTGCCTCTCAAGCAATAAAGAGCCCGATCTATGTTATTTCTCTTGTTACATGTAATTGAGTAATATTATTTATAAGAAATTGTAATTGTCAATGATACTTTTATAATATCAAATAATTTTTAAAGTAGTTTATCAAAATTATTCTTAATTTATAAAAAAAGCTATGAATTTTATTTTTGAAATTGTAATAAATTAAGGACAACTTTGATAATGAGTTCGACTACATGAACTCAAATAAGAACCCAAATAGCAACTTGTAAAATGATCACGGTCCTTGACTTTTCTTTTCCGTCCAGATCCTTGAAAAAATAAAAATAAAAATGAGACCAACCCTTTTTAGCAATTCGGCAACCGGAAAAAATTCGGAACGACAAAAGTACGAGTATAAATCGGCACAATATAAGTAAAATACGGTCAAAAATTCGTCAAAAGAAAAACATTCGGATTAGATTTAATTCGTGTTTAGTACGTTTCATATGAACAAAATCGACACTAAAAATTTGGCATATATATAGGGCCCACCCACCTCTACTCCTTCATAAATAAGGGTTTAGTGTGAGAATAAGAAGAGGTTGGATGATGGAAAACCCAAAGATTTTTCTTTGATTGTTGCAAACAACATGTACAAAGACTCTTGGGTTTCTTTTTTTAGTTACTTTGAGACTTTTTCTTCTTTTCTTTTGATAATCTTTGAGAATTGTGCCAGTCTTAATATCTAATAGCAGCAAGAGTCAAGAGAGTCAAGACTGTTGGGTTTCTCGGTCACGTTTTTTTTGCCGAATTTTTTAAAAATTCGTACGGTACGCGTTTAAAACGTCACAGGCTTAAAATTCGCGTACAAATCCGAATTTTTCAAAGTACGTAAATATTATACATTATGTAATATACAGAAAAATTTGCGTATAATACGCGTCTTATTCGGATGATTGCTAACAAGGCTCCAAAGGTCTATGGAAAAGTCCTACGACGTACATTGTATTTAAATCAAATTAGAATATAGGGTTTTTAGAATATAAGCTCCTTCAATCTACCATATTTGATATAATTCCTCTAATTCTTATTAAGTCAAAAAATATTATAATTATTTAAATAATTGTATAATTAATCCAAAAATAATAATTGGAGGGTTTTCATTAGTTCGGTTAATTAGAGGGGTATAAGTTAACTTAATTGTGGATGATTTAAGAGATTCTATGCAAAACAACAAGATTTAGAGGATTGATGTGAAATTATGGTAGACATAAGAGACTTGTATGCAAAATAAAAAAGGTAAATTGCAAAAAATTTCTCGTTAAATTTGCACCTTTTGTCTAGAAAGACCTTTTAGTCAAATTTAGCAAATAAAGACCCACGCAATATACGACTTGCTCGAAAAGTCCTCTACCATCTGTTGACCGTTAGAAATGGCCGTTAATGACATTTAAAAAAAAAAAAAAAAACCTAAACTACTCTCCCCCCTTTCCCACCAGTATCCCCCCTCCTCCCTCCGGCCAGCCCCCCCCCCCCCCCCTCCTCCTCCTCCTCCTCCCCACGTCTCCTCCCGCCCCCTTCTCCTCCTCCCCGCCCCCCTCCTCCTCCCCTAGTCTCCTCCCCGCCCCCTCCTCTCCCTGCACCACCAGAGAGAGGGGGGAGGGGGAGGGGGAGTGGGGGAGGGATAAAATGGTCATTACATATTCCACTTAACAGCAGTTAACGGAAAGGGGACAAAATGAGCAGATTTTATACTTTAATGAATTTTAAGAGCATGGAATCTTTTTAAGCAAAATGCGAAAATCTAACGAGGAATTTTTTGCACTTTACCCAAATAAAAATAAAACTAGAATATAAGAGAGAAATTTTGAAAACTCCATCCAAGAATAATTTCCACTATGGAACAATTGGTTCACAAAGAAGACAATGAAAATAAGAAATTTCAGGTGAGTCATATTGAAAATCTCTTCTTCTTTTTTAGTTTATTAGATAAATATAAATATTAACCATCAACACACAACCAACACTCTTATTTTTGGTGCAAATGAAAAAAACTTTAACATGTTATCAGATCAACCTAAGTTTGAATCTTATATGACGCTAATTTTAAACTATTTAAAAGATTATACAGTTGCTTGAATTAAGATTGTGCAATGCGTGAATCAAAATCTTAGCCCACAAAATCGATTTTTGACTTAGGGTGTGTATTAAAATAATATAAATATAGATGGTTGAGGGAGATGAAGGAAAAATGAGAGGATAGAACATTGGATTTGTGTATATCAAGATCTCAACCCATGAAATCAAGCTTCGAACTATAGGGTGTGTTAAAATAATATAAATATTGAATGGTTGATAGAGAGGAGGAAAGGAGAGAATAGAAAATCAGATATTAAAGAATTTTACAACTACGTGAATCAGGATTTTAAAAATGATGCGTAAAAATTGAATCTCCAAATCGACTTACAAAAGTGTGTAAATAAATATAAATATTAAATAGTTGAGAAAAAGAAAGAATAAGGAGGGGGTAGAAAATCCAAACACAGATCTTGTCCCCTATGTCAACTTAGAAGGGGTCGATGATCAAGCTGACAGAGGAGAGGATGAAGGAGGTGGGGTCGACATGTTGGCACATTTATTTTGATAACTTTAACAGCATCTTTATGGTTTAGTTTTCTCTATATTTCAGCAAACAGATATTCACTAAATCCTTCCAAAGCCTGCTAAGAGATCCTTTTATTCAAGCTTCTCTTCAAATGGAAGTCTGATGAAGTCTCCTAAAAATCAAGACTGAAGAAAAGACCAACGTACACTCAAAGACTGCTCTCAAATATCTAAGATTTTGAGTCTATACAAGGTCTAGGATCTTCCATGTAACACCTAAGGTGGATGACAAAACGTAAGCCTCCCTTCTGTGTTTTCACTCAAAAATCAATATCTACAGAAACAGCATACTGACAGTATACCGCAGTGTACCGACGGTATATCGTTTCTGAGCAAGAAATATGTTCTGTAACGAAATTCAGCACACCGACGGTATACCTCAGTGTACCGACGGTATACCGTTTCTGAGCAAGAAATATGTTCTGTGACGAAATTCGGCATGCCGACGGTATACCGCAGTGTACCGACGGTATACCTTTTCCGAGCAGGAAATAAGTTCTGTGACAAAACTCGACATACCGACGGCAGACTACAGTATACCGACGGTAACCTTTTGTGAGCCAAAATATGTTCTGTGACAAAAGTTGACGTACCGGACGCAGTATACCGCCGGTATTCCGATCCCGATATTTTGAGTTTTGAATGGATAAGATGCTAGCATTAAATGCTCCCGACTAGATTTATTACCGTTAATGTTCAGAAGGAATGTCGGTCCATACTGACGGTATTCCGTCAGCACTAAGTTTTGGAGCATTAAATACTTTGTTCTCTTGGTTCTCTATAAAAAGTGATTGTGTCTTCTCCTTAAAGACTAACCACTTGAGCCATAAATTTTCTCAACAACCAAGAGCCCTCACCATTACTACTCTATCCAAAGCTTTCATTTGTCATCCAACCTAAAAGTGCTAGAGTATTAAAGAGTTGTAATTTTCGATCTTCAAGTGTTGTAGAAGATCAAAAGCCTCCTTTCTCTTTGTATTGAAGTTGACGAGCCTTCGTAAGAAAACTCGTGTGTAGAAGTTGGTGAGTTCTTCGGATTAAAGCTCGTGTTGAAGTTGGCGAGTTCTTCGGTTCCAAACTCGTGTAGAAGTTGACGAGTCTTCGGATCCAAACTCGTGTGTAACTATTTACTCAAATAGTGGATTTAAGCCGGAGAGAGTTCCGGGACTGGATTGCCTCTAGGGAGGAAACCAGGATACATCGAGTGTTTGATTTTCTCTCTCTTTTTTACTCTCAGTAAAATAGCTTTAAATTGTCAGTAATTATTTTATTATCCTATTCACCCCCCTCTAGGGTTCTACAATTGGTATCAGAGCCAAGTTCTCTTGATTTTGACTCACATCCTGAGAGTGATCCATGGCCACTAACCCTAGATTCAACTCATTTTACAATGAGGGACACTTCACAAATAGGCCTCCTCTATTTGATGGAACCAACTATAACTATTGAAAAATTAGGATGAGCATTTATCTGAAGTCCATAGATTTCGATTTATGAGATTGTGTGATAAATGGTCTCCTTACTTCTTCCGGAGCTATTGAGGAAATTGCTTCTGACACCCTTAGGGATAAATTCACCGAGAATGTTAAGAAGCTTGCTAGTCGAGATGCTAAGGCTATGAACGCTCTCTGCTGTGCTCTCGATAGCAATGAATTCAATATAATCTCCACTTGTAAGACTTCAAATGATATTTAGAAATTGCTAGAAGTCACTCACGAGGGAACATCTCAAGTAAAGGAATCAAAGATTAGCAGACTCACGCAAGAATATGAATCATTTAAAATGAAACAAGATGAGTCTATTACTTATATGTTCACTCGTTTTGGTGATATCATTAACCCTCTTTCTTCTCTTGGTAAGGAATACCCTACTCATGAAAAGATCAGAAAGATCCTCAGAGGACTAACCAAAGGATGGAATCCTAAAGCTATCGCTATCATTGAGGGGAACGATTTAACTACTATGAACCTTGAAACCCTCATGGGGAAGCTTATGACCCATGAACTTGACATGAAGGATCAAGAGAAATCTTCCATGAAAGAAAAAGAGAGGGAGAAGGCGAAAGAAAAGGAGAAGTCCCTGTCCCTAAAGGTTACGAAGTCCGACTCAAAGGATAGCTCCGACGATGATGAATCAAATGATGATGAAGAAATAGCTCTCACTGCCAAGCACTTCCAAAAGTTCCTCAAGTTCAACAAAATCAACCAATTTAGACGGGACAATAATGAAGAGCCTGCCTGCTACTAATGCAGAAGAACCGGACACATCAAGAGAGATTGTCCCATGACAAAAAAGGACTCCAGCAAATACGAAAAGTCCAACAAAGGAGGCTCATCCACGAGAAAATATGCCAACACCAGTATTTGATGTGAAAGTAACGCTAGCGATTCAGACAATGACAAAGAATGTAAACACAATGCAAATATTTGCCTCATGGCAACCGATGAGGTACTCAATGACCTCTCTTTGAACACTCTCTCTTATGATGATTTGGAAAATGCCATTCTTGAATTACACGAGGAACACAAAGGTGTTAGAAATAAGTACAAGAAATCTCTAAAAGAGGTTGAGGCATACAAACAAGAAATAGAAAGACTCTCTAACATCATTATGGATGTAAAGGGAAAAACTCCAGCCTTTGGCACTGATGATGTAGAGTCCTTGAGACTTAAGCTAGTAGAATCTGAAGACGTCATTAAGAAAAAGGACGCTGAGATTCAATCCCTCAGAAATGCTTATGAATTTGCTATGCTAATCAAAAAGAGTATGCCACTTCTATTAAGTATAATGATCTTCTTGAGCATGGTAAGAAACAAGTAAATAAGAACACGGTTCGCACAAGACACACCTCATAACACAAATCACAATGATCATGCGTATGAGAACACTGCACATAGGTTCTTTTCTAACACCGTACACACAAAAAGGGAACCTTTGTAAAAAAGAACACATCGCATCATGCTTTTCATTATCATCACCATAACACTCATGTTAGAGCTCCTCACACTAGAGCGCCTCATGTTCATAATACTCACTCTCTTGTTAGAACTCCTCACACTAGAACACCATATGTTCATGATTCTTTCTCCTCTAAATCTATAAAACCTATGATGTGCAACTATTGTGGTCTTCTTGGACACACCTCTCATTATTGTCAAATGAGAAAACATGTTGATATAAAAAATTTTAAATGGGTTCCTAAGACTAACAATCAAGGACCCAAATGCTCTTGGGTACCAAAGTCTTCATCTTCAACTTTTGTTGTAGGTGAACCCTCCCTCACATGCTAGAAGCAAGTGGATCCTCGATAGCGGTTGCTCACGGCATATGACCGGTTGTCACGCCCCAGAACCAGAATACTGGAGAGCGGGGGCAGACATAGCCAGCTACGTATAACGGAATGGAATCCACCCCGCTATACGGTCACGGCTGTCTAAATATGTGAGGGTTTTACTACAATCCATCAGTCTCTTAAGGTCATAAAATAGCTTATTGTCTCAATCTCAACCAACTAATAGTTACAAGATGTCAGACCACCAAATACACAATAGTAAGGCGTCCCATACATTATATATTCGGAATGATCATGAAGCTAGTCGTTACAAAATACAAGGACTAGCAAGAGTTCAGTCATACATGATCAACCCCCGGGGCTTGTCAATCATGCTACAGCCCGTAGGCAGACAGTAAGTAAGTACAATCGAGCTAACACTTGTTCGTCTAAACGTCTCAAAAGAATAATTTACAATATTACAGTTGGAGAACAAAAAGAAACCCACTCGATGCCCTGGTTACGCCTGGTGACCACCATCGGGCTGGAAAGTGGGGAGATCCTTTGGTGCTGCTCCGGTATCTGGCCATACAAAACCAGCTGGGTCAGACCCCAGAAAGAGCAAGTGCCACAAAGGATGCTTCACTTAAGAACTAAAGCCAGCAATTAGCACAATAATATAATTACATAATAAGAGACAGTAATTTAAGAAAAAGCATGATAGGTAATTATAAAAGACAATCTTGCATAGAAGCACAAAAAGACAGGACATAGGAAAAAGCAGGTCAGGATAATATACGATGAGATAACCATGGGACTATTCAGATAGCTAGGTTACAACCCATAAACCAAACAAGGACCAGGGTTGTAACCCTTCGTCTGAACGGAACTTGGTTTCTCTCACCATTTATCGGCAAGATAAATATAAGAAATCAGGTCAAGTAACAATCTGGAGTGACAATCATTATAGTGACAATCTGGAGTGACAATAATTCAATCATTCTGGTACAATCTTGCAATCAATCAATTCTAGACAATACCATACTGGACTAGACTCCATCCAATCAATCACGGCCAATCATTGCCTACGACTTTCTATATTAACTAACTAGGGTTATCACAATCCTAGTTACTAGTAAGATGCAATGAGATGCTCCAAGTAGCCACAGGCCCTGCAGCTATCCAGGTTATCCAGGCAATCATTATAGTGGCAATCTAGAGAGTACAATACATTAGAGTGACAATAGAGTTCAATCATTTAAAGTGACAATCAAGAGTGCCCCACATAACAGTGGGCTGGAAATGTGCCCTACTCGTCGGCAGGCTACAAGTCCAAGCATTTGCGGCCGGGATAACGGGATCGCCTGTAACTGGGGAACATCTCTTCATGACTAGTGAATTATACTAATTATTAACCTTAGTCCATTTCAGTAGGTGCTCCTGACCGTGGTATTCAGGAGTCCCCTCCTAGATATGATGCAAGACAGGACTGGATTATTTGTACAAGCACAATCGCCCACGGTGTCATGATTAATTAAACAGGTCATGTCATGTCAGGTGGCCGTCACAACAGCTATTCGAGATAATCATGTCAGGTTATCATGCCAAGTGTACTTTGTCAGGAGTGCACCACGATGGGCCACTATCAGGTCATGTCAGACTATTATGTCAGGAGTGCACCACTACGGGTCACTATCAGGTCATGCTCAATTATCAATTCCAAACATATCAAGTAAATCCGTGATTATCAAGTTCAGGACAAAAGGCGTAAGGATATAAAATGGACGTAAAATATCTAATATAATATTAATATACAGGGCTATAGATGAGCTAAGTTCAAGGAAAATAAAATCAAATCTGACACGCAGACATGAGACCCAGTCAGCCAAAGGGCATACGCTCAGTGCAAAAGTCACGCTCAGGTCATACGCTTCCAAAAGGCAGCGTATGGGGTCCATACGACTCCTTGTCAAGCAAGCGAGTGTATGCGAGTCATACGCTCCCAAAAGGCAGCGTATGGGGTCCATACGACTCCTTGTCAAGCAAGCGAGCGTATGCGAGTCATACGCTCCTAAAAGGCAGCGTATGGGGTCCATACGACTCCTTGTCAAGCAAGCGAGCGTATGCGAGTCATATGCTCCCAAAAGGCAGCGTATGGGGTCCATACGACTCCTTGTCAAGCAAGCGAGCGTATGCGAGTCATACGCTCCCAAAAGGCAGCGTATGGGGACTGCGCTGCGCTAAAAAGTGCGCGCAACTCAGTGGCACAAGCTAAAAAGCTCGTGCACTGCTCACTGTCTTCTCCAAATCAGCAGGAACTCTATGGTTGAACCCAAAGCTTCAAAAGTCCATAACTTGGTCAAAACAAGTCCAAATCTAACTTTCAAATGATCAAAATTGGGTAGAATAAAATTCTTTACAACATGGAACCATCAAAACTAGAAAACAAAGAAGTTTGATAGATCAAAACCACCAAAATCCGAAAATACTTCAATTCTAGATCTACAAAATTCTAAGCTCCAAATGGAGAAAACCCAAGTTCTAATATTGCTACAAATGAGCTAATAAAACTATTAGACAAATAAAATGTAGCTCTCAAGTGATAGCAAGATGCAACTTGCCTAGACCTCTCTCTCCCTCTCTTTGGTAGGTAAGGAAGTAAATGAGGAAGAAGAAGATGATTATGAAGAGAGAGAAAGAAGAAGGGCTAATAAATACAAATGGTGGTGGTAGGTAGGGGGTTCACCCCTTGGTTCATGATGAACCAAGAGCAATTCCAAACCGAACCAAGCCGAACCAACCCAGGAATAAACCAAGCCCAAATAAACCAATGAATCATTAAAAGCAATTAAACTATCAATGACAATAAAACCAAGCCAATGCAAAATAAACCAAGATAACTAACCATGAATAAATAAAATATGGGTCCAAAACACGTATACGTACACTAAATACGTATCACGAATTTGGGACATTACACCGGTGATGCTTCATTTTTTGCAACGCTATCGATGAAGAAAGAAGGTCACTTTTCCTTCGGTAACAATCTCAAAGGCCACATCATAGGAAATGGTAATATCGGCTCACCTCCTTATCCTTGTATTTAAAATATTTATCTTGTTACTAATCTTCAAGCACAACCTTCTTAGTATTATTCATCTTACGGATAATGGCTATGATATTAAGTTTGTTAAACACAAATGCTTCATCACTGATAACACTAGTGGATCTACGGTGTATGAAGGCATTAGAAAAAATAATATTTATGTCCTTTATCTTGTTGAAGGTACTATAGAAGCATGGAATTTCAGAACCAGAAATCCTATGCGCCTAACACTAAATGCGCCAGGAAGCTCAGATGAAGTACTTGGCACAGCAAACGACAAAAGCTTAGACAATAAAAGAAGATTTTTATTTCATATAAAAGTCTATTACATGTCTAAAAAAGGCTGTACACAAAGGAGAACTTCTACGAAAAGAAAAGACCCTAACTCTATAGCCAGGCGCAGCAACCACCACGCGCTCTCAAACGGGTGTATCTCGCCATGCGCTCTCGAACAGGCGCTCTCTTCGGCGTCTCAGTTTGGCGCATCACTTCAGCGTCTCAGCCAGGTGTATTCCTTCAGCAGCTCAGTTATGTGCCGCCCTTCAGCGTCTCGATCAGGCGCATCTCTTCGGCATCTCAGTCAGGCGTATCTCTTCAAGAGCCTCAGTTATGTGCATCATGAAGTCTCAGCATATGCGCCTTACCTCGACCCGATCAAATGCTTCGATTAATGAAGCATTTATTGAGAAAAAGAGGTGGACAATCAACCCTCTAGCAGGAGGAGGAGCTCTCCCAAAGCCCAAAGAAGATGATAGGAGCACCGCAATTCTGATCTGTGGCTCTTCCAGCATAACGGAGATGAGGCTCGAGCATCCCGATCTTTGGATGCAACAGGCACCTTCTGCCTGCCTCAGAAGTCCTCGACTCCGATTTTTGGATATAACAGTCACCTTCAAGTGCATAAATGAAGACAATGCGTCGCATCTTTACCCTCGAAAATATCTCGTCAACAGAATGTGCTCGAGCAAACAAGTTCATTTCGGAGGACATGAGAGAACGAGAGGCAAACTCTCTCCTTGCCACTATGTATAGGCCGGGCAAATCAAACCCACGCGCCAAGTGGCAGGCTTCCCGAATCCCGTACAATAAATTTGTATTAATGGTGATAAACCTGACGCTTCGAATTCAGCCAAGTCAAAACGACTATTTAAAGCACTTGAAGATCGTAACAGTCGGGCCAATAAAGACGTGTTATGCAAACGGATGTGCCGATCAGACCGCGCATCATACTGACGCACCCACCAGCACCAAGCGCCTTGTAAGGATGCGCCCATGCGTCTCCATGCGCCTAGTGGAACGCAGATCGATGCCCACTCAATATCCCATCACCCATCAAAGAACATTAAATGCTGAAGTCTGACACGACAGTAGCCAGTCCCCTAGGACTGAACAGTTAGAAGACGAAGCGTCAATGACGTCGGCATCATCATTACTTCCCTTCGGCGGTTACAAGCCACGTGTCCGCCCAACCATTTCGCATGCGCCTCCGCAGCCATGCGCCCAAATCTCTGTATGCGCCTCAAAAGCCATGCGCCTCAGACTTTTCTCTGATCCCTAAAGACAAAAGTCAAAGTCACTACTGAAGCCTCGCATGCGCCTCAAAAGCCGTGCGCCCAGACTGGTTCGTGACTCCTAAAGGTTACAAGCCAAAGTCTCCTCATGCGCCCAATCCTAGGCGCATCATATCAGATTACTCTCCACCAAATCCGAGATCTTTGAGCTATGGATACGCGACACGTGTCTTTTTGACTCAGTTTAGCCGATGAAGGGGTGCTAATCATCCAAGATCTCAACAACCGAAAGATCTTCTCCACTGCTACGTGTCAGCTCTGCCGTAGCCCACAAAGTTCATCTCCTCAATCCGAGCGCGTCGCCCATGCACCTCCATTAGCAATCATCACGTGGCATCCCCACAAACTGGCACATCCTACATATACGTGCATGAGCAGCCAGCCTGCAGACTATAAATAGAGGGATCATTTTCTTCTGACAAAGGCCACGGACCTACGAACACACACACAGAGAGGCAGATACAGACACTCAACGTCTTCTTCTTCTCCGTAAGCTCCAGCACCCAGAGCAACTCAGACCTTCAGAGAATCGATAACCGTCGTCAGATCGTCAACGGAGTCAACGCATTACCACTCGCTCCATCGGTACAAGGGACCCAGATAAACAAAAGTGTTCTCCTAGGACTACATCTAAGTCTTACAATGTAACACTGTTCTATTTGTATTAAAATTGCATCAAAGATTTTAATGGCAAACAAGCTGACGACTCTGCTGGGGACTTCTTTCTCCTCCACCGAGAAAGCTGTGTCGCAATCCGACGACGTGAAAGTGGGCTCCTCCCACAAGACGCTGGTCGTACGCCTCAATCAACAGGCGTATGAGGAGTTCATCTCTGAAGGCAACGTAAGTCCTTCGAAGCGGCTGCCAAAGCCGAAGAAGACTCGCCAAGTCTGGGTGTGCAAGGTCGAGGCCCCTGGCACAGCCACTGAAGGGGATGTGCCGATGCAGTCCACCCTTCTCGCTGACGACCTCAGCAGCCAGGATGCGCCTACCTGTGCAGCACATCTCTCGGAAAAGCATGATGCTGACCACATTCCCCAGCCATCTCCTTCTCAGACAAGAAAGATGCGCCGACCGAGTAAGGGCACAGCTAATGTCCTGCGCATCACCTCTGATGTGCCACAGAAGGCCTCTGTCTTTGACAGACTCACTCGCTGTTGTGGCGAGGAGAATTTGGACTCTGAGTACTATGCACCCTAGCGGGCTGGTACGAATAAGTCCAAGGTGGCATGGGCCATGGGCTTCAAACGTGCTATGCCAACGGCAAACCAGAAGCATGCGCTCACAATCATGTGCGCTGCTGATGGTAAGCTGTACAAGGTTGACTCGGGTGCTTCTGCGCCAGAAACGAGCCAACCTTCAAAGTCCTTGTCTCACTTGGGCGCATCTGCTGCGTTCGCAACCAAGTCGAGCAAGGCAACCCTGTGGTCTTGAACTCTCGTGCCTCCATTGGTTGTGCGTCTGAGGTTCGTTCAAGTCACTGTAAATGTTGTTCCCCCACTACTATGATCTGAGCGCATGTTTTACGTTGGATCAGGGGTGCAGCATTCACTTGACCACCCCGGCGCTTGGCCTTGCCATACGCCTGATGGGGATACGAAGGTGGCACTCTTCCCCAATGATTTGCGTAAGGTGATCAGTCACAAGCGTCGATCAGGAGAGTCGAATGACAGGCACAATGCACCCTTCACAGGGCACACCTGTGCTGTAGTCACCATCAACTGTTGTTGCAAAACAGTAGTCCCACCACCAAGGCAGTCGGTGTTCCAAAGGCTACAATTATCAACACCTCTCCAACATCGCCTCGGAAAGAAGGTGTCAGCAGAAATAGAGCTAAAACTACAAGTTGCTTCCTGCAATGTAGTCTCCAACTCCCCATCAATTCAGAAGGCGACTGGTAGCTCCCCGACTGTGTCCTCATGCAAGAGCCAGCCAAGGAAAGCCAAGACGACTGTCCCGTCCTCTGGAGTGTTTGAAGGCACTCGGAGGAGAAAGAAAATCTTGGAAGAAGCGGGGGGTAGTCAGGCCCTTGTCGATCCGCCTTCTGAAGGTGAAGACGTCCTCCAGAACATAGCTGGGGGTAGCCAAGTCCTTGATGATCCTCCCGAAGACGAAGACGTTTTCCAGAGCACAGATGAGGCTAGCCACGTCCTTCCTGAAGGCGAAGATATCCCCCAAGACATAGCTGGGGTAGCTAGGACGAAGCTCCAGGTGAGGTAACTCCCCTACAGGAGAGTGAGGCCGAGAGTGAAGCCTCAACCGATCCATCCACTTCCAATCGTGTCATGACAGTATATATGACTGGGGGCGATGCCGAGCCAGATGCGCCGCCAGCAGACCTTGTCCAGCGCATGGATACCTTGGAGGGAGGACTCAAAACCCTCTCTGCCTCCATGCAAATACTGACTCAAGCGGTGTTCGAGATACGGTCAGCTTTGGCCAGGGCACCATCTACTGGTCCTGACCTAGGGGCCAATGGAGAATCAAGTATACCCCTTCAACGGGTATCCTTGGATACAGATCGCCGCGAGGCACCTCGGACGTCGGAGCCATCAAATGCTCAACTCCAGGCTGTACCACCATCTCTGACTCCCAGCTCCACAGAAGACGTAATGGAGATGATCAGGGACTTACGAGAGCGCTTCGAGTCGAAGAATAGACAGGAGGAGCGCCAGAAGATGGGGATCCCCCAACCATATCCCCTCGAATAGAAAAAGTGGTTTATCCTCCCAAGTATAAACCACAGACATTGACGCCGTACGACGGGAAGGACTCTCTGTGCCGCTATCTGACGTAATTCTACTCTCAAATAGGACATCTCCCGAAGGAAGACGCGCTACTCACCAGCATATTTGTCAGGGCGTTGAAAGGAGTAGCTTACGACTAGTACTGCAGTCTCCCCGACAAATCTATATCTTCCTTCGACGACTTGACGCGTCTCTTCCTCGATCGTTTCTACGACGGAGGGAAGGACTTGACCATGGCGTCCCTCATAGAGATACGTCAGAAGGAGAATGAAACAGTTCGAGCATTCATCGAACGGTTCCGACAAGCCTGCTTCAGACTGCCCCCGGGTATACCAGAACATGTACTCCTCTCCTCCTGCAGCATGAACATGCTGCCTGCGATCAAACTCTGGCTCAACTCCACTCCACCTCCCGACTGGAGTTCCTTGATCATCGAGGCCGAAGCAGCAGAAAAGAAGGCGTCCAATGCTCGTCTTCTGGGAGTCAGTTTCCCTGCCTTTGAGGACAAGGGAAAATGGCCTGCAGCCAACAACCCTGGACGAGAGATGAAGGAGAAGCAGGTGTTGACTGTTAATGTCTCCAAAGGTGCATCAACACCCACTCAGAAGCCTCCACTTGCACCAAGGCCAAAGGAGGTTTATTCTTTCATTGATGATACCCTACAACTCTTCGAGATATTGAAGCAGGGTGACAAGATCAAGTTACCGGACCCGAAGCATCCCGATGAAGTTGGAAAAGTGGACCATCCAAGGTACTGTCACTACCATCGGTTTGTCGGACTTCCAACTAAGGACTGCTATGTCCTCAAGAACTACATCCAGCACATGATTAATGCGGATGTTATCTCCGTCGACTACGAGGAAAAAATGGTCTCGGCCAACCTGGTGTCACTCCAATTTGGCACCTTGCCGCCAACCACAACACAAGACGGCGTCGTCCCCATCCCAAAGGCGATAATGGAGGTGGTCAATCTACCACCTACTCGTGACAACGTGAGTGGACTCATCCCACTCACCATATCTCGGGGAGAGATCTTATGGGTTCACCCCGATCTCGTCTCCGAGGTTACTCAACCGGAGGTACGCTCTGCCTCCAAAACCAAGGGCAGGAAGATCAAGTCTTGCCGCATGGTCTCTTCCTCCGCGGAGGAGGCTCTTCCTGTACAAACCCGTTCGCAGCTGAACGTCCAACCCGACAAAGCTGCCGTCGAGGTGGTGCCTCCCTGCACTGCCCCTGCTGCCGAAGAAGGAGGTCCATCCAAACCTCCAGCAGCCAATAAACAGAAGCATGTAGAGGCCCGTTTCGACAAGCCTTTACGAAGCAAAAATGCTTCGGGGCTAGCCAAGACTCACAACTTCGACATACTGGTACAACTTGCCAGTACTCCTGCCCACCTATCTCTGTTTGAACTTCTTCGTCTTTCCAAGGACACTCGTGAAGCTCTCTGTGAAGCTCTGAAGGATGCTGAGTCCTTCATCAGTCAGGTCAGCCTGAAGATCTCCCGACTATATGTGCGTACTGCCATTGTGCGGATGAGGTTATCCCCAACATAACCTTCACCCAATAAGACATGCTACTCAAGCACAACCGACACAACAGACCACTGTATTATACAGGGTATGTCGGTTCCGTTAAGGTGAAACGGATTCAGATCGATCCAGGGTCTTCCCTCAGCATTATCCCGAAGACGCTACTCTCTGTACTGGGGATCCCAATGTATCGTCTGGCGCCTTCCAACACTACAATCAGCGGCTTCAATGCTAGCGAAGGCGAGCCGCTGGGAAAAATACGGCTGAAATGTCATATCGGTAACCTTCGAACCGAGGTGACTTGCTATGTCGTGGACGCTGACGTCAACTACAACCTCCTATTGGGTCGTCCGTGGCTGCATGAGTACATGATGGTGCCATCTACACTCCACCAATGTATGAAGTACATGTCCACCAACGACATCATCCGGACAGAGTTCGCGGACATTGACCCTTTCAAGGGGGTCGAAGCCTACTTCACTGGTTCGACCCTGTACAAATCGCCAGACGAAAGGGAAGCCAATGATGTTGACGATGAAGCAGTAACGACAGTAGAACAGGACATGGAGCCAGAGGTGATTTCCGATGCTCCTTTGAAAATTTGACTCAAAGGGAAGCCGCCTCAGACGCTGCCTCCCATGACCATCAAGCTACCTGGAAAAGCACCAACTTCTCTAGGTAGAACACCTACTGAAGCTCCCTTGAAGATACGGCTCAAGGGAAAGCCGCCTCAAATATCGGCTCCCCTTGTGGCAAAACTACAGGGGAAGGCACCAATCACTGAAGGCGCAGTTGAGGCACCTCTGAAGGTGCGTCTTAAAGGCAAGCCTCCGCAATCATCCGTCTCATCCAAGCTGCCGGAGAAGGCCCACAGCCCTCTCGGACCCCAAGATCAAAGCTGCAGGGGATTCTCCCGAACCAACCCCAGTACTCATAGATGAAGAGCTAGGGGAGTACATATCTGCTGATGTAGATGCACCCTCTCTGGACAATGTAATCCTGCGGGACAAAATCTCATGTTTCATCAATAATAGAGTATCTTTTAATTATTCTAGTCTTCCACATTGGAATGCCATGTATACATTAGATAACGCTCTACGGTCGTTGCAAACACAAATAACGACCGTCAATCATGTAAATCGAGTAGTCCCGTCCCAAGGGGTCTGTTTTATAGTCCTACTGCAGAATTGAGACGAAGAATCCATCATCTTCGACAAAGTCGAGCGTCATCAAGACCTTCCGCCACTCGAGCAAGAACCAGATACCGACAGAATACAAGTCTATCGGTACACGAACAAGGCAAAGTACCTCATCCAAAAGATGGGTTACGACCTAAAAAGCAACAAAGGCCTGAACTACGGTAAAGGTCGGCGTCTTCCTCTTCGACTTCCAACACCCAAAAGAAAGCCGCAAGATTACTATCATCGAACTCGACGGGGGGTAGGCTATGTCACGTCGCCGACAACTCCAGAGAGTTCGGAGGCCGAAGAAGTAGAACATTCTCATTCGTCCAAAGCATCAACTTGGGATTCTGATACCAGTATCGGCTCAGTCTTCAAGAAGGTGCTATCAGCCAACATGGCATCTGCACAATCTCAAGAAGATGAAGGTGAAGACCAAATGCCCAAATTCTTCGAGGAAGAACCTTGGGCTCAACGCCTAGGAGCTCAATGGGAGTCTTGTTTTGAATTATGCGAACCCCCTACCGAAGACGAAGTCGAGCAGATCGACCTTGGGGATGGATCTTCTTCCACACCCATCTTCATCAGTAAAAGCCTAAAAGGAGAAGACCGAGAATCTTTGGTCCAATTGGCTAAAAATATATCGACATCTTCGCCTGGAGCTATGAAGATATGCCGGGACTTGATCCTCAGATCGCAATGCATAGGCTTAACATCTTACCTGATGCCAAGCCTATAAAGCAACAATAACGACGTTTTTGCCCTGATAACGCTATCGATCAAAAAGTGGACAAACTCCTGACCAGCGGGTTTATCCGTGAAGAACAACACCCGGATTGGGTGGCCAATGTCGTCCCTGTCACCAAAAAAATAAAAAGATATGGGTCTGCATCGACTTCAGAGATCTCAATGCTGCTTGCCCGAAGGACGAATTCCCGCTTCCAATCACTGACGTGATGATCAACAATACATGTGGCTTCGAATGTATGTCTTTCATGGACGGATATTCGGGCTACAATCAGATCAAGATGTTCCCCGATGACGCAAAACACACGTCATTCAGGACACCAAAGGGGGTTTTCTGCTACACAGTGATGCCCTTCGGCTTGAAGAACGCTGGTGCTATATACCAACGAGCTATGAGTACCATCTTCTGTCAACATCTTCGCAAAATAGTTGAATGCTATGTTGATATCGCAGTCAAGAGCCGTCTGAAAGGTGATCACCTACAAAACCTGAAGACAGTCTTCGATCTCATGCGAGCGCATCAACTCAAGATGAACCCCGCTAAATCCTTCCTCGGGGTTTCTAGCGGGAAGTTCCTGGGCATTATTATTACGGCGAAAGGCATTCATGTCGACCCCGAGAAGACCAAGGCTATCCTTGATATGGACCCTCCGAAGAACCTCCGAGAACTTCGAGGCC
>JANAVB010041267.1:0-30454 GCA_029216955.1 Iris pallida | reverse complement strand
CTGTCACGACGGCGGAAGGCACGGCAGGGGGGCGGGTGCGGAACGGGGTGGGTCGGGCGGACCCCCCAAGGGGTGGGTCGAAGTTCAGCCCTCCGGGGGTCAACAATGCTACGATGTTCGATTTGGATCTGGCTCTGGATCTCGAGATGGACAGGGTGAGGATGGAGGCTAGACGACGGTGACGAGGCGTCGCCCTGGAGGGAGT
Source organism: Iris pallida (assembly GCA_029216955.1). Classification (NCBI taxonomy): domain Eukaryota; kingdom Viridiplantae; phylum Streptophyta; class Magnoliopsida; order Asparagales; family Iridaceae; genus Iris; species Iris pallida. The sequence continues at coordinate 30,249 of JANAVB010041267.1, read as the reverse complement.
AGAGGGGTCCAGACCCAAGCTATGGGCGGACGAGGCATGGTAGGAACGGAACTAGGCCATCTGTACCCCGGCGAGCGGGGGGCGGACCGGGACGTACAGAGACTGGATGGAGACCCAAGGTGACGACGGTTGAGAAAGGGAAAGGTATTGCGGAGGTAGCCAGGAGTCAGGGTCCGGAGTCCCCTGGGGCCTATGGCCGCACGATCACAGGCGGGCAGAGTCCTAAATCTTGGAAGGACGTTTGTATGCCGGTGGAGACCAAGAGCCCGACGTCGATGGAGTATGTGCCACCGAAGAAGGTGGGTGGAGGCCTCCGGCTTATTTTTCAGCAGAGGAGATTGCTGAGGTTACAAACTTCTGGAAGAACACACTGGTGATGTATGTGCTGGGGAGTAAACCATTTTATGGCCAGATACGGGATATGCAGAGCGGGTATGGCGGCCAAAGGGGAGCATGGAGATCTTCTCCAGGAGAATGGGTTCTATTTTGTGAAGTTCGGCCTGAGGGAGGATGTTACCAGGATTATCCAAGGGTGGCCCTGGTCCTTTGACGGGCGGCTCATTATTTTGAAGGAGTGGACTCCGGAGTTGAAATGTGAGAATAGGTTCTCAACGCGATTCCTGTCTGGATTCGCTTTCCTGAGTTTCCAGTGAAATACTGGAGCATTTCCTACTCATGAGATTAGCTAGTTTGCTTGGTAGGCCGATCAAGCCGATGATGCCACGGCTTTCCGCAGTAGACTGATGTATGCCAGGATATTTGTGGAGATAAAGGCTGGGACGGAGCTTCCGAGCCTTTTGGAATACGAGGGTGGCGTCCGGGGAGGTTCTAACTCAGAGGGTTGAATATGATTGGGTCCCCCCGACGTGCTCCCTATGTAAGTGTTTTGTCCACGTGTCTAGTGCCTGCACTTCTAGAGGGAGGGAGACTGCTGGGCCCCGCAGTAGCACTGATTGAGGTGGTGGAGCCGGAGAGGGCGCCCAGCTCCAACCCTGGAGCGGGGACGGCATGCAGGCAGACGGAGGAGGGTACTATGATGGAGGTTGCCAGGAGGCCGGAGACGGACACCCAGACGAGTCAGGAGAGTCCGCAGGGCGTGATAGTTCCGTTCAGGCACCAGAGAAATATGGTGACCAGGGATATGACTACCCTTGGTAGCAGTCAGGATGGTATGGAGGTTCCTGTGGTGGAGAAGGTATATTGCAGGAAGAGGCATGCACCTTCTCCGCGGGAAGATGATCAGACCGGGTCCAACCCGGATTGGACCTTTACACTCTCCAGGATCCAGGCTCACCTTGCCCTCACCTCAGGGGCGGGAGGAGGATCTAGATTTGATGGACGCGACACTTCCCCCGGGTGTCAGTCCAAGTGTTGTCCAGGGGGGACCCTACATTAATTAATTGATGTCGGTCCTCGTTTAGAACATTCGTGGAGGGTGTTCCATTAGGAGATGGAAGGAGATTGGTGGAGTGTTGAAGCGTGAGAAGTGTGACATCTCTATTCTGCTTGAGACGAAGATTAGAGGGGCGACGATGCTATCTCGCAGGACTCCTGCAAATTGGGCCCATATTCATAACCTAGATCTTTGTGATATGGCAAGGATCTGGGTTCGTTGGAACAGGGATAGTTGGGAGGGGGATCAGGTTCTGAAGACTGAGCAACTTATTGGCATCTCATTTGTAAATAAAGGAGTATTCCGCTTCATCCTGGGTGCGGTCTATGGGCACAATGATAGGCGGTTTCGTGAGACCCTGTGGGAGGACATTTTGCGTGTAGGACGTATGGCGGAGCATCTACATCTTCCTTTGCTACTTATGGGGGACTTCAATGCCATGCTACACCGGCATGAGAAGGTGGGGGCCCGTCCGGTATCTGACCGAATCTTATACGACTTCCAGAGGTGTCTCCTCCTGTCGGGGCTGAGGGGGCTGGAGAGGGCTGGGCACATATGGACCTGGCACAATAAGGCAGTCCACAACAGGATTGCATGTCAGCTTGATAGGGCTCTAGGGAACTGTGAATGATTTCGCTACTTCCCTAATTCTATGGCGGAGGGGCTTGCGGCAGGGACCAGTGGCCACTCCCCTATCCGGGTAGGCTTCTCGGTGAGGCCCACTTGGAAGGCTCGGCCGTTTCGGTACAACAATACCTGGTACTTATCTGCTGGTTATGAGGAGGTGGTTATGGGGGTTTGCTGCACTCTCAGGAGGGCACGACTCAGTTTCGCATGGTTCACAAACTCAAACAGACTAAGAAAGCCATTCGGAACTGGGTAAAGACGATACCGCAGTCTTCCCTGGAGGATAAGGAGGCCGAGCTGCGGGAGGTTCAGGGAGCTTTACAAGCAGATATGTTGAGCGAGGAGTTGGCGGCCAGGGAGAAGGACCTTATTTCGGAGGTCAACATCCTGAGGCTCCAGCAGGAGATCAGTGCGGCTCAGAGGGCCAAGTGTTCCTGGCTCAATGATGGAGACCGGTGCACCAGGTTCTTCTACGATGTGATCCGGACCAGACAGCACCGGAACAACATACCCAGGCTTCTCAATGGCGAGGGCAGGTTTGTCGGCGACCCGGTGGGGATTCAGGAGGAGGCAGTCATGTTTTATTCTGACTTGTATCAACAGACTGATTATCTCACCTTATTTCCTGAGCTTGTCACGAAGAGGCTGGTAACGCCTTATGGGAATAGCTTGTTGTTGGCCCCTGTGAGATTGGAGGAGGTGGAGGCTATTATGATGAATGCGGATCCCATTAAGGCCCCGAGTCATACGACTTCTCTATTGGGTTCTTCAGGCGACATTGGGGTATGCTTAAATACCCAGTTCTGGAGGCGGTACAGGAGTTTTTTTTGGAAGGAAAGTTGTTGAACGAGTTGAACCACACTTTCCTGACCCTGGTCCCGAAAAAAGAGGGCGCGACATCCCTCGGCGACTTCTGACCTATTGCGTTTTGTAATTATCTGTATAAGATAATTACCCACCTTATGTGCCGGCGCATGGAGGAGATTATACAAGGCCTGGTTTCTCGGAATCAGGCGGTTTTCATCAAGGGTCACTCGATTGCTGAGCATAGTCTGCTTGTTCATGAGATGGTCAGAGATTTCAACAAGCCAGGGGGTGAAGGCCTGTGTGAAACTGGATCTGAGGAAAGCGTACGACACTGTCAACAGAGACTTCCTTTGCCACCTTATGCTAGCCATGGGGTTTGACGAGATGTGGGTAGCGAGGGTGAGGGAATGCATATGCTCCCCTTTTTCGGTTCTCATCCAGGGTACTCCTTATGGTTTCTTCAGGAGCAACGGGACTTCGGCAGGGGGATCCCTCTCCTCGTATCTGTTCACTCTGGTGATGGAGTACTTCACTTGCCTGATGGACCTGGCGGTGCACAGTAGGAAGATTGTCCCCTCTTCAGGCTGGTAAATCGGTGGTATCCCACTTGATTTATGCTGACGACCTCTTGGTGCTTCTTCAGCCTTCTATGCGGGGGATGCGTGCGCTTTCAGATATTATGGAGGAGTTTGGCGGTTGTCTGGGCTTCAGCTGAATAGGGAGAAGAGCAGGGTTTACTTCAACTCGACTTGCTCACTCAAGGAGGAAAGGACTTTTGCGCTGGGAGTGGAGAAATGTGAGCTTCCGGTTAAGTATCTGGGGGTACCTCTGACGGTGAATTATGCTAGGGACCAAGATTGACAAGCCTGGTGGAGTTTGCCCAAAGGAGAGTGGAAGGCTGGCAGGCAGCTGGACTATCTTTTGGGAGTCGCATTGAGCTAGTGAGGTCAGTCATCTCGGGCATTGCTATGTTTGGTTGCAGTCGATAAAGATTCCGGTGGCCACCATCCGGAAGGTGGAGAGCATATGCGCCAACTTCATCTGGCGGGGAGGTATGCATGCGATAGCCTGGGAGCAACTCTGTCGACCTAGGGAGGAAGGAGGAGTGGGGTTGAGACCCTTCTTGTGGTTAGGGAGGCCTCTGGTGTGAAGATGGCCTGGCAGTTCATCAAAGGCGGCTCTCTTTGGCAGATTGGATGGCTAGCAGATACTTGAGGCGGACTAATTTCTGGACCTGTAGGATTGATAACAATTTTCTGTTCCTTTTAAGGCTATTCTCAGATGCCGATCGGTACTTCAGTCCACTATATGCAGGATCATGAAAGATGGGGCTAACACCGATCTTTGGCTCGACCCGTGGATGGGTAATGGTTCCCTCCTGGAGACCTTGGGAGCACAGATGGACAGAGAAGCGGGTAGTGGGCTGAAGTGCAATCTGATTATCAGGGATGGAATCTGGAGGCCTGAGGATTATCGGTACACTGCTCAGTTTGGAGAGGAGATTCGCCGGATCACCATTGATGCTAGTCAGCATGCAGATTCCTGGAGTTGGGCTGCTCCTGGGGTGGATGGTGGGGCAGTCCCTTCCACTTCAAGAGTTGTTACAATCTGGTCAGGACCCCTCATGACAGGATTGCGGAGTTCGATTTTATCAGGGAAAGGGATTGTCCGAAAAATTCAGCTATGTGCATACAAGCTGCTGCTTGGCAGGTTGATGACGAGGGACAGGCTCATCAGGTTTGGGGTGATCCCAGACCCGAAGTGCGTTCTATGTTCATCGGAGGCGGAATCTATTGGCCACCTATTCTTTGAGTGTCCGGTGACTTGGCATATCTGGTCAGAGCAATGCACGAGGTCGCTGGGAGGTGTTGGCAGGGCTAGAGATATACGGGGGATCCTCACTTGGATTAGGATCGCCGAGGTATGGAGCTTGGTTGGGCTAGGATGGCCAGAGTTCGACTTGCAGCATCAGTTTGGCACGTCTGGAGGGAGCGTAACAGACGTATATTTGAGGGGCTGATTACCCCTCCCGTTGGCGTTCTAAATAATTTAGAATTCGATGTATCTGTAATGGCCCCTTAACCGGGGTGGGAGAGGTGTGAGATTGTGTACTGTAATACTTTTACTGAGCTCTGCGTGGAATAAAATTTACCCTTATTCCAAAAAAAAAAACCATTTTGTAGGTGTAAGTTGAAGTCCACCGCCATGCTTGAACCGAAAATAATGTGATGATGAGGTGGTGCTGGTGCAATCTAGATCCAGATCACTAGCAGTGCAGATCTAGTCCTGGAAGAGATTGGAGTAGATCTGGTGGCGGAGGTACAAAAGGTTGCAAGCATGGGATGTCGTTGGTTGGCTTGTCGCTCAGGCACGTGCTTTTTTGAGGTTCTTCTCGATCAAATGTCCTAGATCGCTGCAGCAAAAGCCCCCGATAACAATGATAGCCATGAAGATGGGGAGCGACTGACAGGGGTGTCATTCTTGAGGTGGTTCTTACCTTTGTCTTTTGGTGGTAGAAATTGTTTTACCAAGTAATAGGTGGTCCTTAGTCCCTTGGAGTTGAGGAATGGTAGGAAATCGTTGCAGGGAGTAGGTTATGTTGATTACTTCAACTGATATTACCCGACGTTGGGTCTGAGCAGGATCATGAACAATCACTTTTTGAGGGCTTGAGTCAGAGAGCTCCTAATAAGCCATTTAGCAATTTATTCTACAATTGATGAAGTTTGGACAACAAAATTTTCAGCCTCCACCTTATGGACAGATCATGCCCGCGACAAGGCCAAGAGAACATGCTTTGCTAGACAGGATTCTTCAGGCTGCCGCTTCCATCACCTCTTGACGAGCGCACATCCTAGAAGGTCATTCACAATTTTTTTGTAACAACCCTAGTGGGATTATGCGCCTTGCTTAGAGGTAAAGTAGTAGTTAAAGAGGCCGTTATGACTAGAGATGGGCCTAAATGAACATGGATTGCAGTTTTAAAGAAGAATATGGTTTTTAGTGTTTCAGAGGATATGGACCTTAACAGAGCCGAGTGGGAAGAAAATGACTCAGACAGCCATTCAAAAATTGTGATAAAGGCTTTGCTGTTGTAATATCATTAAGCTTGAATATGGATACTAATCCCGTAACCGTAACCCCTCTCTCCCAAGTTGAACCAGGGTCCAAAGTTCCCGTGAGACTCCTTTTAACGCTATTTAAAAGTGTCAGGTTTGTCCAATATTTTTTTGATATGTTTTTCTGCTCTTATTTGGACAGTGGTTTTATATTGGTTTCATCTGGCACTACTGAGTATACTTTGACCAAGGAGGATGTAGGACGACGCATGACATTTGTTTATATTCCTACAAACTTTGAAGGTATGTTCCTTTAGAAAGTGCTTGGTCATCGCAGACATTGATGATTGTTTCCAGTGGAGTTAACCAACTCTCTCGGTGTAACTTGTGTTTCCAGGGCAGGAGGGGAGGTCTGAATCTATCATGACTGAGATTGTAAAGCAAGGTAGTATTAGTATGCTGCATTCACATTGCTACATACTTGTGGTCTTAGAAGATTTTTCATCATAATCTCTCTTCCATCTAATTTCAGCCCCACCAAAGGTAACAAATTTGAAGATAATTGGAGATCTTCGAGAAGGGAATAAGGTGACTGTTTCTGCAATAGTATCTGGAGGGACCGAGGGATCAAGTAGGGTCCAATGGTTTAAGACAAGCACACCAAAATTCGAGGGTGAAATTGGTCTGGAAGCAGTTAGTACCTCAAAAATCGCGAAGGTGAGGATCTTCAATTTGTCTTTTTAATTCATATAAATTCACAACTTGTGTGGGCGTAGACCATTCTGCTAATGGTTCCCCTCTTTAAAACAAAATGTTACATGTTTGTAATCTTTAATGAATGATACATGTTTATAGGCATTTCGTCTTCCCCTCGGTGCTGTTGGGTACTACATAGTTGCAAAATTTACTCCTATGGCTCCGGATGGAGAAACCGGTGAACCAGCATATGTCATATCAGGAAATGTTGTTGAAAGTAAGTTATAGGAACATATATTGTAACTTTCAGTGTCTTTGGAATATAATTGAGAATTCTTCAAAGTGCCGGTACACTGGTGCATATAATTAGTTTACATTAATTTTGGGTTCATATAGACCATGAAAGATGAAAGCTTGAATTTGAATTATTCTATACTTTCTTTTGAATATGCAATGTCACAACTTTTATTTTTCTCCAAATTGTTTAATTCAATATGTTGGCTAAATCCTACTAGACTGCCAGTTATCTCCATTTAATTGACGAGGTGTTGATAAAGTTTTTCTATGTTTTAGGAGGTTATCAAAGGATCTAATACGTTACCTTTTTCTTGTACAAATATCATACAGCAGAACTGTTCAATTCATGAGTGTCTAAATATTATCTATGTCTCTATAAAATGACAGAAAAATTAATTGTCAGATAGGATACCCATATCAGTATACAACTTTGTTATGCATAGATGACATTTTCTTTTGTGGGGAGGTTTCTAGATCTAGTATGTGCTCAAGTTCATATGCTATATACAGCATTCTGTATATGCAGTAAGCACTATCCTTATGTTATTGCCGGGAACGCCGGGGCACGCTTTTCGATGGAAAATAAAGAAACTGAAACAGTTGTAAAGACAACGTTTCAAATGCAATTCCTTAAAGAAGGTTTTGCAACAGAGATCCAGAAGGATTCTGCAAATTACGAGATCTAAAAAGATATCGTAATACACGAATATTCTAAAAAGATTTTCGTGATCGTAGCAAACTGGCAGTAGTGCCTTCTAAAAAGAAGATACTGACAGAACTGCTAAAGGCAACAGAAGGATGACAGCCGAGAGATGGAAATGCTGGGGTGAATTATCACCGTTGCTCAAAGCTTTATTCGTCCTCTGCGAACAGCTTCCAGGAACCAGCAAGGTTGACGGAAAACCTTGGAACACTCCTGCTCTTCTGACTCCTCGGAAGACGGTGAACTCCTCTGGCAATGGCTCAACTCTTCTCTCTTTGTTTGAAGTAACAGAACCTACGCGTACTAAAAAGTACTAGTGTTTGTGTTAAAGAACACGCTCACTGCTATGTTGTGTTAAAGAACACTTAGAGTTTTTCTCCCTGGAATTCTGATTACTACTACCCTCAGAGAGAGGAGAGAACCTGCATATATAGCCCACGGGACGGTTGCCAAGCAGTTGCCTGAACTTCAGGGTAGTGGCAGAACCACTCCTGAACGTGCAACAACTGCTGCAACCATTCCCGCTCTAATATGCAGCCAGCCATACGCACATACGCGGACACGGGTATGCGGGTTCGCGGGTTCAATGCGTACGCTGCCATATGCTACCATACGCTGCCTTACGCTGTCTTACGCTGCCGTATGCAGCCGTATGTAACCGTATGCTGCGTATACGCGTATTAGCGTTACTTATGCGTACTTTGCGACGAAGCTGACATGCTAAGTGCACAGTGCGCCAACAAAATGCGACATTGCGCCTCATGAGCCCGAGCCCGAGCCCGAGTCCGAGCCCGAGCCCGAGTCCGAGTCCGAGTCCGAGTCCGAGTTCGAGTCGCTAAGCTCCTACGGAGCTTAGCTCCATGAAAATAAATTTCCAAGAGCAAAAAGCTTACAGCTTCTTAATTGTTGATTAAGCCTTTATACCATTAATAATTAATCCCACATGGCACACCCATGTGCACTACATGTGCATCTCCATAAAGAGAAAAGACTCATATATGTGGAGATACACATTCTTTCTAGCCGATGTGGGACTAAAAACCAAAACAAAAGGCTACAAACCCAACAATCTCCCACATATCTCTATATATATGAGTACGAGTGTTCCCCACAGTAACTGTCCATTATGCTTTTAGGATAGATGTCACTTAAGACTTGAATCTTCCCACGTGAGTCAAACAACAGACTACAAATACAAGAATGGACTAAACCTTGAATTCTGCATCATAGTTGAAATTCTTCCCACTCACATAATGTAGTTACATGTGCCTTTGGCTACACATTAAAGGCCCTGTGCCAGTCTGGTTTCAGTGTATAATTTTGGGTGTCTACATGTTTACCCTCAAGAGACGGCCTGATATCTCTGTCATACACTATAGGTGAGTTCATTATAAAGAGACATGGCATGAAGCGCTTTGCGCTTCCCTTGCGGTGCTACGCCGCTATGACATGGCTTAAAGCCGAGGCCTTACCCCGTACCGGGAACCTCATCGTAGTGTCATACTATAGTAGCATGAGGCAACCGCCTCTTTGTAGTGCCAAACTACCCAGCATGAAGCCTTAGGCTCCTTTGCGGTGTTACGCCACAACGACATGGCTTGCAAGGCCGAGGCTTTATCCCTAACCGGGTACCTCATGGTGGTGTCGTGCACTGTAACATGAGAAACTCCTCCTCTTTGTAGTGCTGACTACACCCCTCTTTATATTTAATATACAGCATTAGGCTAACTGCCTATTTGCGGTGCTACGCCGCTGTGACTTGGCCTGCAAAGCCGAGGCTTTATCCTATTCCTGGGCAGCACCCCACATATAGGAACCTCATTGTGGAGTCACCCCACTGTAGCATGGAGTTTTACTCCTTGTAGTGCTGCTCTACCGTGCTTCCTGTAAAGCACTCCAGGCATTCACTCTGCCTGAGAACTCATTAAGGCAATTAAGCCAACCTTCCCACAGGAACCGTTTTCCGCAGAAAACAATAGTAGACAACAGTGGTTATAGGTCCGTAACCTCTCCATGTCCAATAGAACATGTACCCACCGTTCCTGATATTCTTCCGATTAGTGGTCCTCCCTTGAACCAAAAGCTAGATGCCTAGTAGATAAATCTTTGAACTATTAGCATAAAACTTTATGGTAGGAATACAAAAATTCAATATCAGAATGCCTTCAAGCCCATTTTACAAGCTGTGTCATTGACCAGCTGGCGCTTGAGGCCCTTGGTGAACGGATCCGCCAGGTTCTCCTGACTCCGAACATCAATCACTGCAATAACACCTCTCTTGATAAGATCGTGTACTGCCCTGTGCTTCAACCGCACAGTCCTCTTCTTCCCGTTGAAGAGGTCATTTGATGCCACCGCCGCAGTCGCCTGGTTGTCGCAGTATATCGGTATCGCCGGTATTTGCGCTCCAACCAATGGAAGATCATACATGAGCTCCCGAAGCCATTCTGCTTCCTCGGCTGCGGTATCTAGTGCAAAGAACTCAGATTCCATGGATGACCGCGAGAGCATAGTCTGCTTCTTCGACTTCCACGATATAGCAGCTCCACCCATTGTGAAAATGTATCCACCTGTGGATCTCTCGCTCTCCACCTCTGAGCACCAACTGGCATCACTGAAGCCTTCCACTACCGACGGATCTCCGCTGTAGTACAGTGCATATGTCTGAGTCTTCTTGAGATATCTCATAACCCGTTTCACAGCTTCCCAGTATTCAGCACCTGGGTTGCTCGTGAAACGACTCAGCATTCCCACGGCGAAAGCTATGTCAGGCCATGTGGCAGTAGTAGCATACATCAAACTTTCCATTACGCTTGCATACTCCAGCTGCCTGATGCTTTCTCCTGAATTAGGCTTCAGCTTCAGATCACACCTGTACGGCGTATCGATCCCTGGAAGATCCCGATACCCATAACGAGTGATCATTTTCTCAATATAATGAGACTGTGACAGCACTAGTCCAGTGTCTGTCCGGATGAACTTGATCCCTAAGATCACATCAACTTCCCCCAAGTCCTTCATACTGATCTTGCTTGAGATAAATTTCTTTGTCTCCGTGACACAGCTAATATCCGTACCTAGGATAAGCATGTCGTCCACGTACAGACAAACGATCACACCTCTTCCATCAGCGAACTTCGTGTAAACACACTTGTCCGTATCGCTGACCATGTAGCCATTTGACCTTATAACTTTGTCAAATTTCTCATGCCACATCTTGGGAGCCTGTTTAAGACCGTACAAAGATTTCACCAACTTGCAGACTTTGTCTTCAAGACCCTGATGACAAATCCCTCTGGCTGTTGCATGTAAATCTCTTCGGTCAGCTCGTCATTTAGGAAAGCCGTATTCACATCCATCTGATGTATCACCATTTTATGTATTGCTGCGAGAGCAATCAACATTCTGATGGTGGTCATCCGGGCTACTGGAGCATACGTGTCAAAATAGTCAATCCCCTGCTTCTGAGAAAACCCCTTGGCTACCAACCTAGCCTTGAACTTGTCAATAGTTCCGTCTGCTTTCATCTTCTTCTTGAAGATCCATTTGCATCCGATGGGTTTCGCTCCTTCATGAAGATCAACCAACACCCAAGTGTTATTTGAGGTGATGGAATCAATCTCATTGTCAATCGCCTCATTCCAGAAAACTGCGTCTCTGGTCTTCATCGCCTCATCATAGGTAAGCGTATCTGCTTCCACATGATAGGTGACAAAGTCACTTCCGAAGTCCTTCGGCCTCCTCACACACTTAGCTGACGGCTCAGCTTGTTCTGGTTCAACCGTTGTATCAACAACATCTTCTTGGACCACATCTTCATTGAAGACTTCAGTTTCTTGTGCACCCTCATTATTCTCCGGAACATCCGGAAGAACAATATTCTTGTGCCTTGCAAACTTGTCTTCAAAATATTCTGCATCGCGAGATTCAATGATATGATTTGACTCAATATCAAGAAATTTCCGAGCATCACTCTTCTCGGCATACCCCAAGAAGATCGTCTTTGTAGTCCTTGTCCCAAGCTTCTGAATCTTTAGATCTGGAAGCTTGACATACGCCAGACCCCCACACTCGAATGACATTCAAGTTAGGTCTGACCTTGAACCAGAGTTCATGAGGAGTAACGTCTGAAGTTGCATGAGGCACTCTATTTAGAATAAAAGTGGCCGTCAATGCAGCTTCTCCCCAGTAGCACTTAGGAAGGCCAGCAGTCAACAACATTGAATTTATCATTTCTGTCAACGTCCTGTTCTTCCTCTCAGCTACTCCGTTTGATTGAGGAGAGTACGGAGCCGTAGTCTCATTGACAATTCCATGTTCCTTACAGAACGATGCGAATTCATGAGACCTGTACTCCCCACCTCGATCACTTCTTATCCTTTTGAGTTGTTGTCCAGTCTGCCGCTCAGCTTCGGCTCTGAACTCCTTGAACTTCTCGAATGCTTCGTCTTTTGCCTTCAGCAAGTAGACGAACGCATACTTTGAGAAGTCATCGATGAAGGTTATGAAATACTTCATCCCGGCCTTTGTAGAGAACTGTTTGAAGTCACAGATATCGGAGTGAACCAACTCCAGAAGATCTGTACTTCGATTAACCCGAGGAAAGGGTTTCCTTGTGATCTTCGTTTGAGCACAAACTTCACATTTCTCTACCTTACTCCCACATTTGGAGATAAGTCATAGACTAGACATTCTGTTTATTCGTTTACAATGAACATGTCCTAGCCTATTATGCCACAACTCAAGAGTATAAGCAGAATGAGTGACTTCATTAATTACATTAATTACATTGGACTGATTTACAAGATGAATCTTGAACATTCCTTCGGTATAAAAAGCTTTACCGAAATATGTTCCCTTGATAGACATCACCATCTGGCCAGCATTGATGTCCATTCTGAGACCTGCATTGCAGAGTAGGCCTCCCGAGACCAGGTTCTTGGCGATAGCAGGTACGTGTTTTACGCCTTGAAGCATCAGAGCTTCCCCGAAGTCGGCTTCAACACCACCGTCCCGATCCCGAGCACTTCAGCTTGTGCTTGGTTCGCCATCATAACCACTTCAGAAGTAGGTGTATAGGTGGTGAACCACTCCTTACTGGAGCAGACATGGCAGGAGGCTCCAGTGTCTACCCACCAGTCAGAGTCAGTCCTTACTGCATCAACCTGTGCAATCATAGCAATTACGTCAGTGATCATAGATACCTTACTAGGCTCTCCTTGCTCTGATTGCTTGGTCTTTGCTTTACACTCATTCTTAAAGTGGCCCTTCTTGCCACACTTGAAGCAAGGCATTTCTGACTTTGGCTTCTTTTTCTTGATAGAAGTTCCCTTGACTTTTAGATTGTCAGGATTCTTCTTCTTGCTGTGGAAAGTTGCCTGCTTTCCCTTTGGTTCTTTGGTCTGAACCAGATTGGCGTTAGCCAATTGCTTGGACAGTGTGTCCACCTTCAGTTGAGTCCGCATCTGGTCCTCAACATAGATTTCCTGTAGGAGATCTTCAAGGGTGATCTCCAACTTCTTCCTATGCATGTTTGCATAGAACTTGCTCCACCCAGCGGGGAGCTTTGAGACAATCCCTCCAACAACAAACTTGTCGGGGAGGGGCATCGCCTCGTCTTCCAGCTTCTGTCGCAGTTTCAGGAACTCCTTTACCTGCGGCAGCATAAACTTTTCGTCCTCAAAGAACCACTTGTGATATTTTTCAACCACAAATATTTTACTGCGGTTCTTGTCTTCTCCATAGAGTTTTTCTAGAGACTCCCATATGTCTCTAGCGATATTCTTCTTAGAATAGGATTCTGCTAGGGAATCCTCCATAGCATTCAGGATAAGCAACCTGCAAATGCTATTCTCCCTTCTCCACTTGGCCTGAAGTTTATAGCCGCAGAGATTGCGGCAGCAGACCCAGTATCTGGAACGGTAGGTTCCTCTTCAAGAAGCACGTGATCCACGTCTCTGAATTGAAGAGTGAGATAAACCTTCCTCTTCCAGACTTGATAATGCTCTCCATCAAACTTCTCTAACTTACAGAAGTCAGTGTTTAGGAGTGAAGCATTAATGTTTTCCATCGTAGCAATAAAGCTTTGAGATTGTTATTGCCGGGAACGCCGGGGCACGCTTTTCGATGGAAAATACAGAAACTGAAACAGTTGTAAAGACAACGTTTCAAATGCAATTCCTTAAAGAAGGTTTTGCAACAGAGATCCAGAAGGATTCTGCAAATTACGAGATCTAAAAAGATATCGTAATACACGAATAATCTAAAGAGATTTTCGTGATCGTAGCAAACTGGCAGTAGTGCCTTCTAAAAAGAAGATACTGACAGAACTGCTAAAGGCAACAGAAGGATGACAGGCGAGAGATGGAAATGCTTGGGTGAATTATCACCGTTGCTCAAAGCTTTATTCGTCCTCTGCGAACAGCTTCCAGGAACCAGCAAGGTTGACGGAAAACCTTGGAACACTCCTGCTCTTCTGACTCCTCGGAAGACGGTGAACTCCTCTGGCAATGGCTCCTATCTCTCTCTGTTTGAAGTAACAGAACCCACGCGTACTAAAAAGTACTAGTGTTTGTGTTAAAGAACACGCTCACTGCTCTGTTGTGTTAAAAAACACTTAGAGTTTTTCTTCCTGAAATTCTGATTACTACCCTCAGAGAGAGGAGAGAGCCTGCATATATAGCGCACGGGGCGGTTGCCAAGCAGTTGCCTGAACTTCAGGGTAGTGGCAGAACCACTCCTGAACGTGCAGCAACTGCTGCAACAGTTCCCGCTCTAATATGCAGCCAGCCATACGCACATACGCGGACACGCGGGTACGCGGGTTCGCGGGTTCGCTGCGTACGCTGCCATATGCTACCATACGCTGCCTTACGCTGCCGTATGCAGCCGTATGCAACCGTATGCTGCGTATACGCGTATTAGCGTTACTTATGCGTACTTTGCGACGAAGCTGACATGCTAAGTGCAAAGTGCGCCAACAAAACGCCACATTACGTCTCATGAGCCCGAGCCCGAGTCCGAGCCCAAGCCCGAGCTCGAGTCCGAGTCCGAGTCCGTGTCCGAGTCCGAGTCGCTAAGCTCCTACGGAGCTTAGCTCCATGGAAATAAAATTCCAAGAGCAAAAAGCTTACAGCTTCTTAATTGTTGATTAAGCCTTTATACCATTAATAATTAATCCCACATGGCACACACCCATGTGCACTACATGTGCATCTCCATAAGAGAAAAGACTCATATATGTGGAGATACACATTCCTTTCTAGCCGATGTGGGACTAAAAACCAAAACAAAAGGCTACAAACCCAACACCTTATGGGGCTAATTAGTGTTTAGACCCTGGACTTTATACCAGCTTAGAGTTTAAGCCCTGACATGTTCAATTAGAAAATTTGGACCCTGGGTTTTTATTTTTAGTTTATTTTTTCCCATTTTACCCTCAACATGAGTACAAGTGCAACAACCAATCCAGGTTGAAAATGAGGGTATAATAGAAAAAAAGTAAACCAAAAATAAAAATCTAGGGTCCAAACTTTCAAATTGGACATGTTAGGGCTTAAACTCTAAGCTGGTATAAAATCTAGGGTCTAAAGGCTAATTAGCCCATCCTAGTTGACGCAGTATTGAAATTTACTGTCATATTGCATGTATACTAATGAAATTGGTGCTTGCAGTCTGTGACATGTAATTTCCCTGAATATTTTTTCCCTTGTAAGAACTATCATTATGCTTTCAACTTTCTCTCCAAGAGGCTTCTCTTTATTGCTTCTAGCACTCTCAAGCTGACGAGGGTAATTTTTTAGGCTTCAGGCCAAAGCCAAGATTTTGGCTTGGAGATCTTCCCAAGCGTGGGTTGGGCTAAGATTTAAAACCAAGGTCAGACAGACGAACACTGAGGCCCCTTTTGTGTTTCCACATGTAAGTTAATTATGCAAATGGCTTTGAGCAAAATATTGTGTAAAGACCGATACACCCAAGTACTGCTGGAGGACAATTCCTGGAGCATAGTTCACAGTATCGGACGATACTGAAATAAATAATGAAACTGCCGAAACAACAAACCTATTCGAAACCACCAAACCAGCTGTAACTTCCAAGCCAATTAAGAAGGGTCCGATTCCAATACCAATACTGTGAACCATGGCCTAGAGCTCTATTTCTGCTGGCTGGCTAGGAGCTTGTCATAGAGCTCTCCTGTATTTGAGCACTTCAAGCTATTTTGACCTTAAGCTCTTCATGGAGGACCTAACATTTGACCAGGGCTTTTAAGTTATTTGGGTTTGGGCCCTATATTGTGCCTCAACTCAGGTTTCTGTTTTCTGTGTGGTCCACCATCCCAATACTCTTCCATGTACTATATAGAGATATCACAACCGAGCTCCTCAACAATGTCCAACCTCACCTTAAAGCACTCAAAACTCTTCCAATGCAAGCCTTACCTCTTAGGACCTTAAGCTCATTCACGGACGACAGCCCCTCCAAGGTCTCTCCTCCTTCAGGCCTCGTGAATTTATGATTGACCTCGTCCTTGAGGACCTTGTGTTTTTCCATGAACTCACCCTGAAAACGTCAGGCTAATTCATGACTACTTTCACCTCTGAGGTCTTCAAGCTTATCCATAACCGACATCACATGCGATATTCTCTAAATAATTTTGGCTAACCACCACCAAGTAGAAAGGATCTCAAGATTTTCCACTGCCACCTCCAAGGACCTCTACATCATCTATGTTCAATCTCACCTTTAAAGACCTCAGACTATTGTTGCTGCCCTCACCTCTGAAGACCTAAAGCTTTTCTACAGCCAATCTCACCTTTGAGGACCTTTATCTCATCAATGGCTAGCCTTAGCTTCGGTGAAATCGAACTCGTCAATGTTGACCTAACCACACTTCATTTTCATCCAGATTAGCCTTCCAGGTCAACTAGCTTAACTCTTAGTGGTCAACAAGCTTTGTCCCCAGTTAGGTATTCATGGCCAACATGTTTCGTACGTCCATGCTCAGCATTTTTTTGTTGTTGTTGCGGGAGGGTTTATTGAGATATAGGCTTTTGTTGTGTTGAAAGTCATTGCATCTCTTTATAAATATGACAAAACCTTCATTAGATTCTTCAATCAAGACATTTTAATTCTCCGGTCAATGAAATTATTCCTACTGCTGAATGATCATTTGTTGTATGATCTAAAGCCTTTCATTTGCCTTGTAAAAGTTTATTCAACTTGCCTTTGACTAGATTTTAAAAAAAAAGCAGTTATGCGTGTGCTTACAAATTTAAGGTCCTAGTTTGGTTCTGAGGATTTTTATTGTTAAATGTATTTATTGGCTTACTATATTCTGGCAGCACTTCCACCAAGCCTGAACTTCCTTTCTGTAACCGGAGATTATTCTGAGGGTGAAATGTTGACAGCGTCATATGGCTATATTGGGGGTCATGAAGGCAAAAGTCTATACAGTTGGTATCTTCATGAAGTATGTCCCGCTAGTTCGTCTAATTGTTGATCCTGCTCACTTTTCCACTTTTGTTCTTGCTAGTTGTACTTTGCTATTGACCTCTGGCGCTTTGCAGACAGAAACTGATGCAGGTGTGTTGATACCTGAAGCATCAGGCCGTCTTCAGCACCGCATAGCAAAGGATGCTATTGGTAAATTTATTCCTTTAAATGTACTCCTGTACGTGATGATGGCACTTTGGGTGAACCAAGAGTTTCCATGGGACAAGAACGAGTGCATCCAGGTACTGAGCTTCTCGTAGTTTATGGGAATTTGACCATTATGCATTTCATATTAATAATTATGTCAAGTGCTTTCCCCCCACTAACGAATTTATACATGAAATTTTTCTGAATTCAAAGGGGCCAAATTTGGAAATTGAAACCATAGTTCAATAGAGCCAAGAACAAATATTGAAGTGACGCCTAGTTAAAAGCTGCTGCATTGGCTGAGTGCATTGGTTTCTGATTGCTTGTGAAAAATGACCATGAGTTTTGTTACAGGACTTATTAAAGACCTTTTAGTAACTATTATCCATAATTTGTTATGATTCTATTAGATTTGTTCCGAGGTTCGCTGTATCAGTAACAGAATCAGTATCTGGCCCTTCTTATGAGTATTAGTATCGACTGTTTTAGCAATTTTGGCGGTTCCGGGTTGGAGTTTCGGAGTTAATGATTTTGGGAAGTCAAAAGATAAGAAGAAACTATTTAAAAATAGAAAAGTATTTGAAAGATTTAGGCCTTATCTTTTATATTATTTGTTGTTTCTTGTTAGTTTTGAAAGGAATAAAATTCAACATTGGTGAATTGGTCATCTACAATAGATTTTGTTGGTTATTTTACTTGCTTTTAAACAAAATATTCACACATTTATATTTTTGTTATGATGTATTAAGTTGTAAATTTATAATATATAACTTTGATAAATGGTAATGTCTAGAGTGTGTTGATAAGGAATTTTATCGATAACTGTAGCGTGTTGATCTTCAGCAAGACCAAATTATCGTGCCGACATTGTCGTTTGCCATACTTCACTCTTTCTTCTAATTATTCTGTTGCATTGGGTGTGAAAGGGGGCCACAGTTTCGGTATCTGTGGGGATCAGTATTGGATTCGACATGCCAAAACTGATACGATATGGAAGATACGTATTAGAATCAGCTGATATTGCAAACCTTGATTTGTGTTCATCTCTTTTCTTGTTTGGATTGCATCATTATTGCTTGTCATATTTGTTTCAACACCAAAAATGTCCCCTTGTTATAAACATTATTTTATGAGAATATCTGCGAAATTTTTGCCAACAAAGTGTTTCACTAACTTCTCAACATTCAACAGTTTTGAACTAACTTCTCAATGTTCAGGAACCCCACGATTGCTTTCCCTGCAAATACTGGGCAAGGGCGTGGAAGGAACCACACTGGTAGCTGAAAAGAAATATTGGGGTGGAGAAGAGGGTGACTCAGTATTCCGCTGGTTCCTGGTAAGAGAGAGTCAGTCAGCTTTACTATCATATAGATATTTATAATTATTTAGTCTGTTTACTTGTTTATTTTTGTATGTAAGAAATGATTTTTCAATATTTGTGATATATTGTCACGCTTCTTATACAAGATGGGAATATATGTGATGCAGACTAGTCCTGATGGTGCTCAGAGTGAAATCAAAGGTGCAACAACTGCTTCCTATGTTTTGTCATGCAGTGACATTGGTTCCTTTGTATCTGTTTCATGTGAACCGGTTAGAAGTGACTGGGCACGAGGTCCCATAGTGCTTTCTCAACATATTGGTCCCATTACACCTGGTTTTAATCATACCAATATAAGAACTTTTCTTTACTTGTGCAGTGTAATTAGGTCTCTACAATATTTACAGAAGTGATTCTTTTTCTTTATTCATAAATGTTTATGTTTGGCCAATATAAATTGGCATTACCAATAGGTACTAATAGTTGGCTTGAGTATGTCATATTCTAGAAGTCAACTCAAGGTAGCTTTCTTTTCACTTGTGCAGGCCTGCCAACTTGTCAGTCACTTGAATTTCATGGATCAATGGTAGAAGGGCACCGCCTGAGCTTCACTGCTGTATATAGTGGAGGGTGAGATTCACTTTGAGTAACTTCTGTTTATTTTCTTTGGCTATTCTTTTTGACCTATATTTCTGCAAGAACCTGAGAACATGTTTTTCCATCTTAGTGAAAGGGAGACTGCAACCATGAGTTGTTTCGGGTGAAAAGCAACGGTACAAAGGACAAAGTAACTGGTGATGGTAAGCTATTGAACTTTCCAATGAATCAATGATTAATACTGCTTGAAGGTATTGAACTTTACATAGGTAAATAGTTTGAAAATGTTCAAAAACTATTGCAGATTTTATTGATTTGACTCTTGAGGATGTTGGAAGACGCATAGAGGTTGTTTACACACCTGTACGGAGTGATGGTTTAAGAGGATCTCCAAAAAATATTATATCTAGTGTCATTGCTCCAGGTAATTTTTCTTTCATATCACATGTTAACATACTTGAATTTTGTAGACCACATTTGTGTTGGCCTGTTGACATTTTGTACATTATGTATATTGCTTCTTTGTTATGCTACCCAAAATAGATTTAGATGTGCTACCATAAGAGACTAAATAAACAGATACATAAAACTCTTTGATTGTTGTTAAAGGATTCTATATATGACTTGCTTTTTAGTTGTTCCATGGCTGAAATAAAATATGACAATAAGTACATTGATGAAATTACAATAGTATCTTATTTCTATTTTGGTAATTTTCTTATTGAGCACTTTCACACCTCTTTTTTTTCATAATACAGCTGACCCGAAGGGCATTAAGCTTGACATTCCTACCTGTTTCCAAGACAAAGAACTAATTCCTGTGAAATCTTATTATGGTGGAAAAGAAGGCAATGGGCAGTACATTTGGTACAGAACAAGAGTAAAACTGGAGTTGGAGTTGGTGGATATTGCAACTACTACTGAAACTGTTGTTGTTGGACGGACACTGTAAGAATGTAGTTTACAAACAAGACTGTTATTGCGAATACAAAAAACAATTGGACGTCTAATCATTTTCACTGATGGAATCCTCTAATAGGATGTACACGCCGTCCCTCAATGATGTTGGTTCTTATTTGGCTCTTCACTGGGTTCCTATGCGTGCTGATGGGAAAGTTGGAGCTCCACTTGTTGCTATTAGTGATGATCCAGTCATGGCAGGTTCTCAGTTTATGCATACGGAGACTCTTTGCATAACCATCACATTATAGCGAAGGATACCTTTATTAAAAGTTTTATATATATATATATATATATATATATATATATATACCTCGTAAGAAATTTTAGTTGTTATAACAGTGATATATTGTTAAGCTAAAATATATATTGCTTACGAGGTAATATATATTATATATAATATATATAATATAATATATATTTATATATATATATATATATATATATATACCTCGTAAGCAATTTTAGTTGTTATAACAGTGATATATTGTTAAGCTAATAATCACATATTACAATATTCTGTAGCAGAAAGAAACTAATTAATATGTAAAAATCAATTAAAATTTTTCGCACGAATATTCATCATATGAAAACATATAAATAAAGTGATGAATTATAATGGATTATGACCGTTATTTCATACAATATAGCAGATTAATGATGGTTGATCACAATTCTCATTTGACTGATATTCCCTTACAAAGATGTCACCAATTACTAAAGAATTCCATGTCAAATCTTGTTTTTTAAAATATATTTTCTTTATACCTATTGATTGTTGCATGTTTGGATATCACAGCCGAACCCATTGTTTCGGATGTTTGCTTAAGGGACATGGGTTCTGGTGTGTATGCTGGGGAAGGTAAATATTATGGTGGTTATGAAGGAGCAAGCATGTATAGTTGGTACAGAGAAAATACTGAAGGGAGTATTGTTCTCATCAGTGGTGCTACTTCTGCTACCTATGAAGTTACAGATTCAGATTACAATTCTCGTCTGCTGTTTGGGTAATAATCTCGTCTTACCTTATTATTTGCACGCTAATCATTGACGATCATGCATGCTTTATGTTACTGGAGTTATGTATTATCTTCCGGGAAACAGTATTTTAAGACAATATCTTAACCTAGTATATTTTTTTGGTAGAGAAAGTGCGCCCTACTGATTGTACGTGGCTTATACAGACAAGCTTGATTTTAATTCTGATCAGAAACAATTGTGGAAGTACTGATTTTTATATGGCCATTTTATTTGAATGTGGTGTATCATCTGTGTGGCTACAGACACAACACATAATACACACATTACTCATACGAGGTTTCATCATTTTCGAGCTGATTCACCACAGGACAGAGGAATGTTTTTATAAAATCAAAAGTATTTTCAAAACTATTATACTTCATATATTCCAAGCATTATTTCATCTTCTTGATAGCATTGCCTTAGTACTTTGCTATGCCTTGATGCACATGGCTTTTTGGAATCAAGGATACATTTGCATCCTTAAGTATGTGAATGCCTGAGTCTCTGATATCATCTGGTAAGTGTATGACACCTCCATGTAGTATCCATGCAAAATGCTATTATACATAGATTTTTTTTGGAATACGGGTAAATTTTATTCCAGCAGAACTCAGTAAAGGTATTACAATACACTAATCTCACATCTCTCCGCCCCATTTAAGGGGCCATTACAGATACATCGAATTCTATATTATGTAGAATTCCAACAGCGTAGTAATCAGCCCCTCAAATATACGTCTGTTCCGTTCCCTCCAGACGTGCCAGACTATTGCTGCAAGCCGGACTCTAGCTATCTTGGCCCAACTAGGATCCATCTCTGCGGTCTCTGATCCAGCTGAGGATCCCCGAATATCTCTAGCTCTGCCAACTCCACCCAACGACCGCAAGCACTGCTCTGACCAAATGTGCCAAGACATCTGACACTCAAAGAAAGATGACCATAGATTCGGCCTCCCCAGTACATAGTACGCACTTCGGGTCTGGAATCTGCATCCCAAACCTGAGCAGTGTCTCTCGTCATCAACCTTCTAGCAGAAGCTTGTAAGCACATAGTTGCATTTTGCGGGCTATCCCCTTACCCCAGATAAAGTCGTAATCCGCAATCCAGTCATGAGGGGTCATAACCAAATCGAAGCAGCTTTTGAAACGGAAAAGCCCAGACCCTCCATCGCACCAGGGGCAACCCATCTCCAGGAGTCCGAAGGCTGGCTAGGATCAATAGTGACCTGGCGAATCTCGACTCCTAACTGAGCAGTGTACTAGTAAACCCAGGCCTCCAAATTTCATCCCTGATGATCAGACTACACTTCCCTCTACCCGCCTCTCTGTCCATATGTGGACCCAAGGTCTCCAGGAGGGAACCTTGACTCATCCACGGGTCAAGCCAAAGATCAGTGCTTGCCCCATCTTTCATGGACCTGCATATAGCTGACTGAAGAACTGGTCTGCAGCGAAGAATAGCCTTAAATGTGATCGAGTAATTGTTATCAATCCTGCACGTCCAGAAATTTGACCGCCTCAAATATCTGTTTGCCATCCACTCTGCCCAAAGCGAACCTCCCTTGATGAACTGCCACGCCAACTTCACCCCAGAAGCTTCCCTAACCGCACGTAGTGGTGCAACCCCACTCCTCCTTTCCCGAGGTCGGCAAAGTTGTTCCCAAGCGATCGCATGCATACCTCCTCGCCAGATGAAATCGGCACATATAGACTCGACCTTCGTATAGTAGCTACCGGGATCAGGATCGACTGCAACCAGAACATAGCAATGCCAGAAATAACCGACCTTACCAGCTCAATACGGCCAAAAACAAAACAAAACTTATTCCAAGACAAAACTATTATACATAGATACTAGCTCTTGTACTTTTAATCAGGAATAACTTATTCCAAAACAAAACACTGTAAGAAATATACTTACCAAGAAATTAGTAAGGACGATAACAAGCTTAATATTGATCTTGTTTTTCAAATGCTGGTAGGCATGGAAATGTAAGAGGAGGGAGTGGTAGATCAAAATTCGTGGAGAAAGTAATCTTCGGGTACCCCTCCCCTCCCTAAAGTCTAGAAAATATTTGCCAAAATCATCCAAAAAGATTCAGCCGACCTAAATCCGTAAAGGCAGTGTCTGACTGGATTCTTCTGGTCCTCCAGACTGGAATTTCGATGGGTTGGGATTCTGGTTCTGTGGGACAGAAATCATTTGAAAAGTACATTATCAAGGTCACCTTTTCATCATGTCAGCTATCATGGATCCTTGCCATATCCTTACACCGACTTAGACTCATCAGTAGTAGATAGAAATAGCATCAACAACTAAAATTAGTAGTCAACATGCAAATATTTTCGGAGTGACAGTTAACTAAACGGAAAATTAAGGTTTTAAGGTAACTGAAAATGCTTGATTTTTTGATCTTATGTTGTTTACTCTTCACTTAAATAATTACTTAACAGTTTTTATCTATTATTTATTACTAAAGGACGTCCCAGTAAAACAGTAATAAGATCATTAACAACATGCATTCTCAGATCAAAACTATTAGTTAGATGTCTTGTTGTTTATGATCTTTCACACAAGTCCCATCTCGCTATTAGACTACTGAAGGATGTTGTTGTTAAAATTAAAGTTACATTTTGTGATAAATAAATAAAGTTACATTTTGTGATAAATAAATTTAGGTAGTAAGTAGCTTTCATGCATGAGTTATATGTACTCGTCATGGGTTACAAACTCAAAAGACATAAGTTATGTAACCCAAGGGACATGAGTTTGTAGTTAAGTGTCATGGTTGGGAGCTTTCTCCAATTGTTTATGCTCACATGGTGTTTAGTCTTCATTTGATTGTTAGTTCTTCTCGTTGGAGAAACAACCTCTCCCTAATATGAGGGTAAGCTTCCATACATCTTATGCTCCTCAGACCCTGCACAAGCAGGAAGCCTCGTGGCACTGGGATGTTGTTTCATTTGTTGCCTTGGCTAAAGTTTTTATAAGATGTTCAGTAGTTTCGGCTGTTTCAGATTGGAGTTTCATAGTTCTTGGTTTGGAGAGAAAAAATAACGGTTATTTAAAATGTAGAAAAATATTTGATACATTCAGAAATAATCTTATGTTTACTTGGTAGATATTATTGTTCGTTTTACTTTCTTTTAGACAAAACACCCCCACAATATATTCCTTTGAAAGGAAAAATATTATGATGCATGAAAATTGTAAAGTTATAGTACACAAGTTCAACAAATGGTAATTTATCGACACTATAGCATGTTGATCTTTGGAATGATTGAATCCTTGTGTCTACATTGCATTTTTCATACTTACTATTTTTTTTTCTTGCTAAAATGACCGGAAAAAGAGCCACAATTTCGGTATTGGCCAGTATCAATTAGGATATTGGATCAGACATGCCAATAAACAATACACCAATACGTATCGGTATCGGCCGATACTTTAAATACACATGAGAAGTTGTTCTAGTTTTACTTAATGGAGAGAGAGATATACTTTCATTTTATGCTTCAATGTATCGCTTATTTTAGTTTGTTGCTAGGTCTTTCTCTGATTTATTTCAGAAATGAACTCGAAATGTCACTTGGCAGATATACTCCTGTTCGCTCAGACTCAGTTGTGGGGCAACTCAAATTGTCAGAACCATCTGGTGTAATTCTTCCAGGTAAATCAGAGTCAACGTTACAAGACTTGACCCAAGATGTCCCTTAGTTGCTCACAATTTATTGTGATTTCACTACAGTAGGCATTTGTCATCACAGGTAACAAAATGCTAAAGAAAACCAACTGCACCATCATCTGCAAGTCTTACAGTTTTAATTAGCATTTTCTCTAGAAATCCCTTCCCCTCTAAAATTAAACATCTATGGTAATTGTGTTGGTGAAGCCAACTTGCATGTTCAGTCGGGTGAAGGTTGCTTGAATGTTCTATATTAAATATTTGCAGTACTGTCTACTGACAACTGCATTTCCTTACAAATTAAAAGCCTGATCTTTTCCAAACTTGGAATTTTTTTTCAATCATTCAACATCATACCTATACAATACAACATGCAAGTATACAGCTTTCATGAATAAGCATTGCAGACATGTTTATAAATCGTCCCTTTTTGCATGTTATTCGATTGTTTATGTGTTTGCTAGTTTGTAAATATCTATTTTATTGTAGAAACGCAGCAGGTTTAGACTTCATGCACCGTAATTTATAATTCCTATCTATCAAAGTCTGAAGGCAGGATGAATGTTATGCAATTTATAAGTAGTGTGCAGGCTTGAAGATGGTATTGCGATGGTCATGCTGGATGCACCCAGGAGTAATTTTTGACTTAGGTTGTTGAATCTAGACATGTATCGTGATAAATTTAACATATTGAGCGACAAGGAGCATCATGAAGCATTAAGTGACAACTTCATCATAAAGTTGATAATTTGAGAATAAGTAATATAATAATAGTATTACATGATGGTATTATTGATTATATAACATCATTGCATCAATTAAAACTACTGATAAGGGAGAGAGAGTTCATCTAGAGACAGTGAGTCATCTAGAGACAGTGAGTTTATATTAAAGGGGACATGATTATTCATTTAAGTACAAATCCAGTTCTTTTTCTCAATATCAGAACATGGTATCAAAGCCTATTTTCTACTTTCCCAATACTAATTTTAATCCCTCCGTTAATCTCTCTCCTCTCTAAAGAGACCTGCCAAGGATGACAACAACCTTCGCCGGCCCTTGCTGAGCCCTTACCGATCTTCGTCGGACCCTCCCACAAGCTCACTAGCTATTGTTGACTCCTCCATGGACATGTCCATCCTTTGCTGCCAAAACCATCCCCTCTACGACTATCATCTTCCTCTCGGTAGTCTCGCCAACCTCTTTCTGCCATTGATTCGAGATTAAGTTTACTCAGTAACTTTTTTTTTTGTAAGTTTTAATATGATTATATGTGATATCATCTATCTACTCTTCGAAAAAAAGAAAGGAAAAGGAAAAAGAGAAAAATGGGAAAAAAAAAGTTTCTACCCGCGATATATTGATATAGTTTGTTGTCATCATTTTCTTGCTCTTCTATGGAGTATTCTTTTCTTTTCTTTTTTGTGCTATTGGGACTACTCATTCTTTATTACAGTGTAGGATAACTTCCTTTTTGTAAAGACGAGACTCCGGACTCTGTTCGTCTCTGTTAATATAGGAGACGATACTAGCAAAATAACTCCCCTTGACTCCATACAACATGATCGATACCTAGTCGATACCTCCATCATGTTGACTCGCTCCAATTATCTCCTTTCGACAAATGCCATAAAGATATACGTTGGTTCCTTGGAAAACTTCGTCACCTCACAAAACCTCTAGTCTGGGACAACGATTTGGACAAAGTCCGCATTTGGTAGAAGGATGACTGCGGAGTTATGTCTTGGATCCTTAGTAACGTGGAGGAAAACATTGCCTCTCCATCTCTCTTATCAAACCTGCTAAGTTGGCATGAGAAACGCTCAATTGGATGTTTCTCATGGAGATCTTCTTTCTCGAAGCTTCAAATGTATGGGCGACTTCTTTTCATTCAATGGTTGAATATTTTGCCGTCATCAAACATAATTGGGATGAATGAATCTCAATCAACCATCTGATATCTCGACTCTCTCAATGGTTTAATACTTTGCCGTCACCAAACATGATTAGGATGAATGAATCTCAATTAACCATCTGATATCGCAACTCAACAAAAGCATCTTGAGGAACTATACATGGCAAAGTTCCTTCATGGTCTTACTCCTATATCGTGAGCTCCAAACCACATTTATATTGAGCTACAAACTCCATCACTGTTTTAAGTGACTAGACGTCATTTAGAATCTCTACTTCCATCCCCTGACTCCTCTGCTTATCTTGTTGGACGGGACCGTAATTTCTCCAGGGGACGAGGACATGGCTAAGGGCCATCTGGGAGGGGCAGTTTTCCTCCATATTTTCACTGCCATTGGACAAATCATCCTAACCTTTGTTGGGCAAAGTTTGAAATCAAAAGCCAATCAAACTTACGATGCTTCATCCTCCAGTATTCCATCTCGGCATTCCAACTCCTCCATCTCTCGGTACTCTAGCTCCTCAGTTCTTCAAATAGCTTTGTCACCTTTTCTAAGGATCAGCTTGAAGCAACTGATGCATTGGTTCCACATTCCTTCTACACACATTGCCTCTCTTAATACTTCTTGCTTTAATTATTGGATTATTGATTCTGGTGCAAGCTCAAATATGACATGTTAAAACTCTAATTTTACAAAACTCATAAAAACACATAACTACCCACTTAACCTTTGTCGCTAGTCGCACTACATTACATGTTAAAGGCGCTGGTTCGATTACCGTTTCCTTAAAACTACACATTAAACACATTTTTATAACCCAACTTCCATGGGAATCTTGTCCTTCAGTCATATTACCCTATGTTGTACTGGACGTTAGGCGAGGCGAGGCGACAGCCCAACCGCCTCGCTAGCCACCGCCTAGTCGCCCACCCAGGACACACATGTTATTTTGTAGAAAAAACTGCAGCTATATGCAGTTATGTATAATTAGTATTACAATAAGCAATATGTTCAGTTCATAATAAGAAGCAACAACATAGCAATAAGAAGCAACATCATAGCAATTTAAAAGAATTCAAATAATGATTAATGAAAGCAAAACAACATATGCAATAATAAGCATTAACCAATAAGCAATATAATAAGCCTAAAGTAAGCATTAAGCAATAGTTTAAGCATTTACCAATATTCAACATCAAGTAATAATAAGTTGATAACTAATAGGTATTAAATAACCGCCTAGGTGCGCCTAGGCGCCCACCGCCTGGCACGGTGTTTTCTTTTCCTGGTCGAGGTGGGCTCTCCCCAACTTGTACGCCTAGGCCGCCTAGGCACACCTATGCGTTGCCTGTAACAACATAGATATTACCAAATCCCTTAACTGTTCAATAACCTTTTACCATTGTGTCTTACAGGATCTCACATCAAGGAAGACGATTTGTGGAGGTCATGAGTTTGGAGGGTTGTACCTTCTATCTAGGTCACACAGTGCATTCACGTCTCTCATTGTTTAGTCATGTACTCTTTGGTGCATCAATATTTAGGCCATGCTTCCCTCACATTGATGCGTCAACTTTCCCACCTTGCTTCACTTGATTTACAACTACATGGCGTGTCTTGTGAGTTAGGCGAACAGAGTTTTTCCACCTTTTAATAATAAAAAGAGTTATTCGCCCTTTGAATTGGTTCATTCTGTATTTCTGTTGTATGTGGCAATGTAGAATTCCCTCTATATATGTGCTTTTTTTCTCTTTTATTGAATACTACTCTAGGATGACCTCGGTCTATTTACAGAAGAGCAGATCTTAAGTAGCTAAATGTATTCCAATCTTCTTTTAAATAAAATATAGACTTGAGTCTCTATTATTTTTAAAACCCTTCTTACCGACAGTGCATTGGAATATGAGGACAGTTAGCTGAATTTTGCAATATACATGCCATTATCTGCCAAACTTCTTGTGCTTACACTCCTCAACAGAACGAGATTACAGAACACAAAAATCACCATCTTTTAGATGTGGCACGGACTCTTCTAATTCATAGGCATGTACCAAAGTCTTAAATTGAGTGCTGTAGTAATTACTGCATGCCGTCTTATCAACTGCATGCCCTCAACTATTTTGGGAAGACATACTCCCCTTTCTTGTTTATATCCTACTAGATCACATTTTTCATTGCCACCTAAGATATTCGGTGTGTTGCTTTTATCCGCATTCTTTGATCTACTTCTTACAAACTCAGTCCACTGTCAATTAAATGTGTCTGTCTTGGTTATTTCCACACTCAGAAAGGGTGTAGTTACCATGATCCTCTAACTCATTGCACCTTGCTTTGTGAATATGTTACTTTTTTGGGGTCCAACCCTTTCTTCTCTAGCTCCTCCCTCAGACAAGCCGTTTATATTGCTTCCTTTCCTTTTGTTACCTCCTATTGACCTTCCCTTAACCACACTTTCTTTGACTATTGACTCTGAACTTCTCAAGATTCCTCGTACTACTCTCCGTGTCTATCAGCGTAAACTACTAACTACTCTTCGTGTCTATCAGCATAAACAACGCCCTCATACTTTGACTATGTACCTCCACTGGTTCCATCTCTCTTGATGTATCCTTCTGTATTTAGCTGTATCTGGAAATAACTCTCATAACATTTGTTAACAGATAATTTATCCATCAAAGATACTTTTTTCTTAGTTACTTTCACTTTGCCTTGGTTTTAGTTAGTACCCCGTGCTAGACCTTCTGTCGTCTATGCAACTCGTCCAGTCTGCATCGCAGTATCCCTCAACTTCTATACGTCCATTCTTCTTGAACTATAGCCATTTTTTCGGCGTCCCTTTCAGATATCTCAAGATCTGAAACACTGCTTCCATATGACCCGTTCTTGGATCATGTATGTAGCGACTCACTACACTCACCGCAAATGAGATATCAGGACGAGTGTGCCTCAGATAAATCAATCTTCCTACAAGTCTTTGATACCTTTCACGATCAACTGTTCTTCTGCTTCTGCTCCCAACTTGTACTTCTGGTCAATTGGAGTGACTGCTGCTTTGCATCCCAGCATCCCTGTCTCCTTTAGCAGATCTAGTGCGTATTTTCTTTGTGAGAGAACAATTCCTTGTTCGCCGTCACACACCTCGATACCCAGAAAGTACCTCATCGCTCCTAAATCCTTCACCTCAAACTCCTTCGCGAGTTTTGATTTCAGCTTAGTGATCTCGACCCCATCATCACCTGTGATTACTATATCATCCACATACAGCAAGTATAGTAATGTGGCCTCTTGCATGCTGAAGAAAGACTGTATGATCTGCATTTGTTTGATTGTATCCCATGCCAGTAACAGTCTTTCTGAATCTGTCGAACCAGGCTCGAGGAGATTGCTTGAGCCCGTATAGCGACTTCTTTAGTTTACACACTTTTTCATGCGACGTCCCTCCGTCTGATTCTGTCGCGTAGCATCCTGGCAGGAGCTCCATGTACACTTTTCTTACAGGTCCCCGTGGAGAAAGGCATTCTTCAC
>JANAVB010041266.1:10000-34322 GCA_029216955.1 Iris pallida | reverse complement strand
GAGAATTCGAAGGAGTTATGGAGGTGAATGTCCTCGTTAGTGTTAGTAGCCGCTTCCGAATGGATTGGGGGTGAAATGGCATATTTCCTGGATGCATTAGGGGAACAACGAGGGTTGGAAGAAGCCTTGCTGTCTGCGGAGAGGCTATGAGAGTTGACCAAAGGTAGGATAGGGGCTGGAGGGTGACCTTGAGCCTCCTTGAAGTAAGGTGTCTTTCGGTGTGGGCGGCTTCTTCAGTTTTGGGTGTGCTTTGGGCAGTACATGGTGAGGTGACCTCTTAACTGATAGTGCTTGTAGTAAATAATGTTGTTGTCATACACCAGCTCCTGGGTGTGAGATCTACCCCGAGTTTGAGCTCGATGTGATTGGGAGGATCTGTGGACAGATCCAGTTCCACACATATCCTAGCGAAGTTTTTTGTTGAGAGGTTTTGAGTTTCTTCGATAATGGCCACTAGGGATCCAAAGGAGCTGGCTATCCTTTTGAGTTCCACTGGCGTGAAGCAGACTAGCAGTAGGTTAGGGAGGGTGATCTATGCCGATATTATGGTCGAGTCGACCCTAGGGTCGAAATTAGGAGTCCATTTGACGATCTTGACTCTTGAGATCCCACGGTAGTGGTACCTATCGACCAAACTTTGGAGTAGTCCACTGCGGAGGAAAGGTGTAGGAAGCAGTATTTTGAATCCAGCGGATCCACCTGGTAGGCCGAGACTAACCCCCAGCCGGCGATGGCCTCTTGAACAATGGTGAGTTCGGGCACCCGCCTGGAACTTCAAGACAAAAGTCTTCGAGAAGCTGCTAGCGAGGGAAGAGATCTCTTCTGGAGAGAATGGTATCTGAATGTTCTAGCTGACAGACGGGGCCTGGAACTCGACGTCGTAGAGATCCACTTCCTCCAGTTGGGACAAGTGAGCTAAGCGGTCTGGCCTTAAGGCGTCTGCAAAAGAAACTGCCTTGGCTGGCCTAGCTTTCTGTGCAAGAAGGGGCATTGTAGGCTGAGAGGAGGTTGGGGTAGCAGAAGCGGGAGGGGAGGGAGCTTCTGACACGCCGCTCACCGAAGTTGAACCCTCCGCTGAAGAACTGCCTACATCGAGGTGGCCCAAAGAGGTAAGCGCATGGCAACCGCTACTCCGAGTGGAGTGCACGCTAATGACGTTAGCGGGGCCTGGAGAGAACAGAAAGAGGCGCATGGGTGGGGGGCGTATAGCCTGATGCCCTAGGAGAGGCGTTTGAAGAAACCAAACCATGGGGAGGGGGCGCATACCCTCCTTCGTGCACGATAGGCGTAAAGCCCAGTACGGCAGAGGCAAAAATAGAGGTAGAAGGAGATGCTAAAACTAGAAGAGGCGATGGGCAGGGGGCGCATAGCTTGAGGCCCGGTGAGAAGCGTTCGAAGAAACCAAACCCAGGGGAGGGGGCACATACCCTCCTTCGAGCGTGTTGGGCGCATGTCCCTGACCGGCAGAGGAAAAAATAGTGGGAGAGGGAGACGCTGACCCTGCCAATTCGGATCGGGCACATGCATCTGCACCAATGCCTAGAGGAGGCGCAAGGCTATGACCCCGGGGGGGCGCATGTCCTCCTGCGAGAGAGCTGGGCGCATAGCCCTGCCCAGCTCTAGAGCATAAGGAAGGAGATGCGGGCGCATGCCCAGCTAACACGGAGCGGGTGCATAACCCGTCGACTGGAACGTGGACGCATGGCAGCCGCTCCGCGGATCCTGGAGGGAATGATCTGAACCTGATTTTGAATTTGAATTTGAAACCGTTCGAACAACAGCTGATGGAGGGAGGTAAATCTCGGAGGATGAGGGGATCTCCCCTTCTGACTTGAGGCCATCGGAGGGGAGGCTACGCCCAGGGCGGCCGGAGGGGCCGGAGGAGACCGGGAGGCCAGCGAAGCTTACGCACGAACCCGGCTCGAGCTAGGCCAACGATGGCTAGCTGCGTCGGCATCCAGGCCGGCGCCGAGGGTCTGGAGGGAGGAGTACCCTGCGTGAGATTCGGCAACCCGACGAGGGCGGGGGAGGTACGTATGCAGGGGCAGGGATGTCGACGCTGCCCAACGCCGGCGGCGGCGGGCTGGCCGAGCGCGTCCGCTCTGGGCCGGACGACGAACTGTACGGGCACGTCCGCTATAGGACGGGCCGGCGTGAATTCTGACGGTCTCGGGGAGCATAGAGGGGGTCATCGTTTATCTCTGTATATATGTATATATATATATATATATATATATTTTTATATATATATATATATATATATATAATATATATATATATATATATATATTAGCTAAAACCCCCTTTTTATTCATTCCAGGTGTAAAATGTCGAAGCCTTTACAAGTAAGGGCAAAAGACAAACAACAAGAAAGGGACAAGCCACTCAGAGCTAACCGTTCAAAGGCCCAAATACCGACGCCTAAACCTAAACCCAAATAAAAAGACGAAAAATACGAGGATCTAGGGCAGAAGAGAGTTCCAAAAGAGAGACTGGCCGTGCGAGCAGAGGGATCTGATCTTTCGACACTGTCGGATTACCTACCTGATAATCTGGTTGGAAGAGTACTAGTGTCCTCATATCTCGCCTTATTGCGATTCTTGCAGATGACCCACGTTGCAGCTATAACCTCACTTTTCAAAAATTCATAATATATATATATTTTTTCCTTAAATAACTAATTAAATTTCTTATTTCTTAAAATCTTTTCTAATTGTTTTCTTAAACCATTACTCATTTAACCATTTTTCAACTAATACCTTTGGGCTTAACATTAAGGCCCATTCCATGGCCTGGTAGTCCAGCCCAGAGTTAGGTGTATTAAAAGAAACTCCATTGTTTCTTTTGGTCTAGCTCTTACTCTGCTAAGCTTTATTTTAAAATTCAAATCAACCTTTGTTAAATCAAACTCTGTTATTTCTCTAACTGAATTGGCAGAGGGGAGGAGTGAATTTTCCCGTCTATTTGGTTTGCCTAATCTTCACGCCAACCTTCAGCTTATTTAGCTCCCTTTTCTCCTTGAATCCATATCATTCATTGCTCATCCCTTCCAAATTTCCTGCAAGTAAGCTCGGGCAGAAATGGCGAATTGCAGAGAACTCCTTGGAGAAGAAGACGACGATGATGAAGACGATGACATTCTCGGCTACATAGAGCAACATCAATCCTTCATCAAAATTCAGATCAGTAAGCACTAAATCCTTGAAGAATTTATTGGTTCTTCTCTGATTTCATATTCGTAGATCTAATTTTGAGAGTGATCGATTTCTTCTCGAGATTTCCTTTCATCAAATTGCTGTTCGTGGCTTGATCTATTTTGGTCTGATCAATCGATCCATTGTTGAGGTATTGAATTGTTCAGAATAGTAATGATCTCAATTGTGTTCCTCTTTTGATTTATTCTTAATTTACTGTATCGAGTTGTAGATCAGGTCAAAGAGTAAATTAATTTTGTTCTGTGCTCGAACAATTTGGTGGACCAAGCATTGGTGAGGAGATTGAGAACTCCAACCGTTTGATTGTTTTACCCAACCAATTGAGCCTGGTAAGATTGATCATCTTGTCTCATTTCCCTTAGATTGATTCTGGGATAAGCTAGTACGTTCAATCGACTCATTGTTGTATC
Organism: Iris pallida; assembly: GCA_029216955.1. Taxonomy (NCBI): domain Eukaryota; kingdom Viridiplantae; phylum Streptophyta; class Magnoliopsida; order Asparagales; family Iridaceae; genus Iris; species Iris pallida. Next base: position 30,697 of record JANAVB010041266.1, on the reverse strand, counting down.
GGGAGGGGATGTGTCAGTATGATAATCTTTTGTTTCTTTGGTTTGGCTCAGATTTTAGATCAGTTGGACACACGAGGACCGTGTCCAAGCACTGAAGGTTGTGTCATCGAGACATCAACCCAAGGCTATTTTCAGGTAAATTTTCTAACCTTTGCAATCAGATTTTTTAGATGCATATGAATAGATGGGTAACTACTTATGAGTAAACTGGCTATTTGGTTTAGGCTTAACTATCGCCTATTGATCTTCCTATCCTAATATCCTTAACGAGGGACATATGTTGTACCTATTGGTTAATAAGAAGCCAGCTCTGAATGATGTGATGTATTTAGTTAGCTGAATAGATGGAGGAAACTCATTAGCCTACATTTTATTTATGTCATATGGCACTTAAGAACAGGCTGGATGTTTAGTCTGAAAACTCAAATTGTTATGATTACTGAACACCTAGTCTACATACAGATGGGTAATGGTCGATTTGGCCCTAAAATATGAAGCCTAGATTTAATCTAAACAAATGAATGTTCTACCTGTGTATGGACTGACATCAGGATAACTGGATATTATATTGGTGTAGGAATGGAGTAGGAATATAGTCCCACACTGGGACTGTTCATGTCAGTCCTAATGTAGAAGACTGGGTTTGTATATTTCTGAAAGCTATCTAATAATAATCAAGTGTTGATGTGGGAATTAGTTCACAGGATATGAGTTTGGGTATCAAGCTTAGAAGTTGAGACTGATATCGTATCAGTCTCACTGAAACTAAAATAGTCTCATTGCAACTGGTACATGTCAATTCTCCAACTGTCTCCTTAAACCTGGAAATGGAAGGTTCTCATAGCTTATAGCCATACAGGGATGATTATGGCATGATGAACTATTGATTTTGGTTTAGTTTAGGAATAAATTCAATTCATGACTCTGTTTTGGATAGATAGATCAAATTTCAGTCCTAAATATAAATTCTAAACCAGTAGGATGTCTGAATGTATCTGAAAGATTAGAAGACCATTTTCAGAACAATTTGGGAAATGAAGTCTGGAATATTTATGATCTGGGACAGTATGATGTTTTGATTTGGATTGTAGGATGTCTGAATTTTGAACTGTTGAACTCTAGTTGGGGATATTGTATCAACTAGTATAATTTGAAGGCTTGCTCAAATCAGCCTGAACAGGAGAGTTGTTGATATCAGTCCAAATTTGGACTGTTACATTGAGTATATTAGTTGACAGTATTTGGAAGCCTGGGTAAACTGATAGGAACCAAATTGAGTTTGGATTGAGATGATAAATCTTACCAAGGCTGATTAATATCAATTCCAGGAATTATAGACTGAACTGATTTCAGGGAACCAAGAATTAGGATTTGCAGGAATTATAAGGACTGAATTATTCTCAGTCTTGTAAGGACTGAATTAAATGATTTGGCTGGTCGACCTTGAGTCATTTAGGAATCTTGCAGTAGAAGTATCAAGTTAGTTTCTAAAGGATAGGTTATTTTGGTTTTGAGGCAGTGCATTAGAAGTAAGTTTCCTTTATTAGTTATTAGTTTGATGGTAGTTCCTATATATTACTCTAGCCATGTCAGGTATTCAATATGTGTGATTTACTGTATGAATAATTGAGGATTATGGCAGAATATAACTGTCCTGCTGTTGGACTGTTAGCCAAGAAATTGAATTGTATTAGGCAATACTCTAATAGTACATGTGCATAGCTGAGAGTATGTGTCGGATTTGGTTAGGTATCAGTCCATATTAAGACTGAATAGTTGTAGGCTCTGTTATGTATTGAACTTACATATTGGTGTGTAACAATGATAAGGAGGAGTATGGTTCAATTTTGAATCATTCTTGTGTAATGCAAGATTGCACAACCTTGTTCAGGTTTAGTGAAACATTGAGAGTTAGAATAAATAGGCTCTCTTAGAAGAGGGTGCAATATAGCAGTTAACTAGGATTGTGTGGGGTTATATCAACTCTCTGACAATGCATGGTTAGGATATTATAGAGTTATAATAGAAGTTGACTAGTGTTATAGATTGAGGAAGTAATTAACTAATGTTTTAGTCTAAAAACTAGATTATATAAATAATCACATCTATAGGTAGATTGTATTTATCAAGTGGAACCTAGGATTGTTTTAGTGATCTTAGACTTAAATATCAACTTTACATGGTTGACTTATAAATTGTAATTCATAAACAGGAGGATTTCCAGCTCCACTACCCTTTCTTGATCACCCGGAGCCAGGCAAGTATACTCCTCGGATTTGTTCATTTCTCATGTCTTGCATGTTCATTCTTGAATCTTCTTGATTGACACGATGTATCGCGGTATTGTCTGGTTTCATGTTTCATGTATTACTTGTGTCTGGGAGGGAAAATACTATATATATGTGATCAAACCCTGTTACTACTCATGTGAATAGCTTGGGTCCCGCACCATGTACGCGGGACCAAAGCCGTACCATTTCATGATTATTGTATCTACCGAAGCCGATCACACAATCTAGATGTATTTTATTATTGCACATGTCAGAATTTTAGGTTGTATTTCAGGATTCATGGTTGTATTTCATGTTCAGGTTGTAGTTCATGATTCAGGTTGTACTTCATGTTCAGGTTGTATTTCATGTTCAGGACTCATACCAAGTTCCCTATTTTACTTTCAGTATTTCCTGCTCAGTTTCATGTCTTGTCTCATTTCCTGTACTTTACATATATTCCTGTTTCTTGCTCATACCATGATGTACATGTTCATTTCCTTAGATATACTTAGCTCCGTTCTTGACTAGGATATGTTGCAGGTGAGTTGGAGGCTCTATGCGATACATACTATGGCGAGGAGCCTATTGATGTAGGAGAGCTAGCTGGTGCAGCTCTTGACTTAGAGGCTACAGAAGCCTAGAGCTTACCATTAGTATTCCATATGATTTTCCTTGTATTGAGACTAGTAGACTTACTTCATTTGCGGGAATGTAATAGAATTCTGATACTTGTACTTTTACTCTGGGATACATTTATAGATGCTGTGTTTTCATACTTGTCTTGATATCTGGTTAGTTTCCCTAGATTGGTACAGCTTAGTTTGTTGTGTCTAACGACAAAGACTGGGCGTGTCCGACTCGTTTCCGATTATTCGGAAGCGGGTCGTGACATATTTTTAGTGGTGGCCCATACAGGTTCATCCTAATGGTACATAGGTCTTAACGTACTATTGGAGGACTTGATTACACTAGGAAACTTGAACACAGCATAGGAAAATCGGAAAATAAGGGTATATCAGGTTTATTAGGTTTTTAGGTGCATTGATACTATAAAAACATTGTTTATTAGGTTTTTAGGGTTTGTCAATCAACGAAGTTTCTTTCTATTACAGGATGGTCACTACGAGGAAAATCGCGGATCAGCCCGGAGTCGCAGACAGTTCAGATCAGCAGGCTGCACCAGATGTTCTGGAAGATCAGCTTCCAGTCGCGCCTACTATCTTTCCACCGCTGCCTTCGACGATAATGTTTGACGGCGCTCAGGTGATGGCGATGTTCCAGCAGTTTATGGAGGCCCAGAATCACCAGGCTGCACAGTTCTGAGAGGCCCAAAGTCGGCAGGTCGTGCAGTTCAGGGCGACCGTCGTCGACGCACTCAGGACTCGGGAGACGGTAGCACCGGCACCAGCAGCACCTCCAGCACCACGAGCACCGAGACCAGGAACGGCCAAAGAGTACCAGAACCTCTGTCTGATGGACTTTTGGGGCAATGAGGGTATCGTCTATACAGACGAATGGCTGGAGAATACGGAGAGGACCTTGAGGATGGCACAGATTCCAGACGACCTGAAGGTAGAGGTGGCGAGCATGCGGCTGTTCGACCTTGCCAGAGCCTGGTACCGCGAGGAGCCCAGTTGGCAGCACAACAGGTTCCTTGGGTAGATTTTAAAACTCTGTTCGAGAAGAATTTTTCCAGACATCGAGAGGGATGAGCTTCGCATGCAGTTCGAGGCCTTGCAGCAGGGGACGATGACAGTAGCGAAGTACACTTCCGAGTTTACTAGGCTCAGTAGGTTCACGGAGAGCCTAGTCAGAACACCAGAGGACAGGGCCTGGAGATTCAAGAAGGGTCTGACCAGGGAGCTGTGACATACAGTAGCTATTAGCCAGGTGACTACCTACTCTAGCATCCTTAAGATCGTCCATGCAGTTGAGAAGGAGATGGACCCGAGGCCCATGAGGGATAGGGACGTCGGCAGCAGCAGTTACCAGGCGCCAGCGAAGAGGGTACAGATGCAGACTCAGGCGAGGCCACATCAGCAGGCAGCAATTTAGCACCGTCCTGCCAGAGTTCCAGCAGCTCAGCATCAGAGGTAGTAGGGGATCACTTACACATACTGCCATCGGTCGGGATACCATGTGGAGGTCTGTCGCAAGAGGCTTGGACTTTACCTCTTCTGTGGGTCAGTCGTACATCAGATGAGGGACTGCTCTCAGGCTACAGCTCGACTAGCAGGAGGACCCCGAGGAGCTGGAGGACCACCGCCTGCGCCACCCAGAGCATTGCCTGCTGCACCCCAGAGAGGAGGAGCTCTACCACCCCAGCAGCAGAGGTTTACACAGCACCAGCAACAACAGAGGAAAGGACCACAGCGGGGACGTGCTTACGTCCTGACCGCAGTTGAAGAGAAGGAGGCAGCTCCAGATGTCATCACAGGTTCTATCATTATTTATTCATTTCCTGCCATTGCCTTATTTGATTCTGGAGCCACACATAGATTTGTATCATATGAGTTTCTACATAGACACGGCTTCACACCCAAGCCCACTAGGAGGAACTGTCGGATTATTACAGGAGGTAGGATTGTGCCAGTCAGTGAGATGGTGGATTGCCCTATCACTATAGCTGGACGGGAGCTCAGGGCTCGACTTCTAGTGATGCCTTTGCCTGGATTCGACGTAGTCCTCGGCATCGACTGGATGAGCGAGCAGTTTGCCGTAATAGACTGCCATGAAGAGAAGGTGACTTTCAGCCCGCCAGGACTTCCATCGTTCGAGATCAGCAGACAATTGTAGAGAGGCCAGAGGTAGTCTACTTCGAAGCAGTTGTAGAAGACCAGGAGTTGCCACATCCGCTTATTGCAGAGTATCTTGATGTCTTTCCCGAGGAGTTGCCAGGATTGTCGCCAGATCGAGACATGGAGTTCAGTAACGACTTAGTGCCCGGATCAGTGCCGAAGTCCCAACATTATTATAAGATCAACCCAAAGGAAGCTGCAGAGTTGAAGGCCCAGATTGATGAGTTGGAAGGCAAGGGTTTTATTCGGTCCAGTGCTTCACCCTGGGGAGTACCGGTACTCTTCGTACCTAAGAAGGATGGGACGGTGAGGATGTGCATCGATTACCGTGCACTCAACAACATCACGATCAAGAATAGATACCCGTTGCCGCGGATTGATGAGCTATTTGACCAGCTAAGTAGAGCGAAGGTCTTTTCCAAGATTGACCTTCGGTCGAGGTATCACCAGATGAAGGTTCGGGAGCAGGATATTCCGAAGACAGCCTTCAACACCCGATATGGCCAGTATGAGGTCTTGGTGATGCCGTTCGGACTCACCAATGCCCCAGCAGTGTTTATGAACTTGATGAATAAAGTTTTTCACAAGTATTTGGACAAGTTTGTCGTAGTCTTCATTGACAACATTCTGATATATTCAAAGACAGAAGGGGAGCATGTGGAGCACCTACGGATTGTGTTGGAGATACTACGGAAGGAGAAGTTGTACAGAAAACTCTCAAAATATGAGTTTTTCTTGGACCGGGTAGAGTTTTTGGGGCATGTGGTGACTGGAGAAGGGATTTCTGTAGATCCTAAGTAGATTAAAGCAGTGGAAGCATGGGCACCTCCCAAGTCAGTAGCTGAGATTCGTAGTTTCCTGGGGCTAGCAGGATACTACAGGAAGTTCGTGAAGGATTTTGCCAGGATAGCAGAGCCTATGATGAAGCTTATGCGGAAGGACGAAGAGTTCATCTGGAGCGACACCTGCCAGTCAGTATTTGAAGAATTGAAGAGAAGACTCACGATAGCGCCAGTTTTAGCTTTGCCATCGGGATCAGGAGGATTCGTCATCTACAGTGATACTTCAGGAAAAGGCTTAGGATGTGTGCTGGAGCAGAATAAGAAGGTCATTGCTTATGCTTCTAGACAGTTGAGGCCCCATGAGAAAAATTATCCCACACATGACTTGGAGCTTACAACAGCCATATTTGTCTTGAAACTGTGGAAGCACTATCTGTATGGAGAGCGAGTGGACATTTTCATTGACCATAAAAGCCTGAAGTATGTTTTCACTCAGAAGGAGTTGAATATGAGGCAGCGCAGATGGCTGGAACTCATGAAGGATTTCGACATTAATCTGCAGTACCACCCCGGAAAGGCGAATGTGGTGGCAGATGCTCTAAGTCGATATCATGTTGCTATGTATCTTACTATGGACCGGCATCTTCTGGAGAATCTTGAGAGCCTTGGGATTGAGATTGTTCTACCAGGATTTGGAGGACAGATGATGCACATACAGATACAGTCAGGATTGTTAGAGAAGATCAAGGAGGCCCAATTTCTTGATGAGGGACTCAGATGTCTTAGAGCTCAGGCGGAGGAAGGATTGCCTGACGACTTCACCATTACAGAGGATGGATCCCTGAGACACGGGAACCAATTGTGTGTACCCAAGGATCTACGGAAGGAAGTGATGCAGGAGGCCCACCAGTCGTAGTATTCTATTCATCCTGGGTCTACCAAGATGTACAAGGATCTGCGAGAGTATGTTTGGTGGTAAGGGATGAAGAGAGAGATTGCCAGATTTGTTTCCAAATGCCTTGTGTGCCAGCAAGTCAAGACGGAGCGCCAGAGACCAGCAGGACTACTCCAGCCCTTACCTATTCCGGAATGGAAATAGAAGCACATCACCATGGACTTCATCTCTGGATTACCGCGTACTCCCAGTGGCAAGGACGCTATTTGGGTGATCGTGGACAGACTGACGAAGTCTGCCTATTTCATTCCGTTCAAGGTTGGGCTGTCGATCGAGAAGCTTGTAGAGCTCTACATATGTCAAATTGTAAGGATTCACGGGGTGTCGGTGAGCATCATTTCAGACAGAGACAGTCGCTTTATATCACACTTCTGGAGGAGTCTACAGATGAGCTTGGGATCATAGTTGAAGTTCAGCACCGCCTATCACCCACAGATGGACGGGCAGTCCGAGAGGACCATTCAGACGCTGGAGGATATGCTACGGGTTTGTGCACTCGACTTTGGCGGTTCGTGGGAGGATCATTTGTATCTAGTGGAGTTTCCCTATAACAACAGTTATCAGACTAGCATCGAGATGACCACGTTCGAGGTACTATATGGGCAGAGATGTCGCACGCCTCTATCTTGGGATGACGTTGGAGAGAGAGCTTTTCTTGGGCCAAAGATGGTGGTAGACTCAGCTGAGAAGATCAGACTGATCAGAGAGCGTCTCAGAGTTGCACAGGATCGATAGAAGCACTGGATGGACAGCAGCAGACGGCCATTGGAGTTCGCGGTTGGGGATAGAGTGTTTCTGAAGATCTCTCCGACCAGAGGAGTCATTCGGTTCGGTAGAGACGGGAAGCTCAGTCCAAGGTACATCGGACCCTTCGATGTGACAGCTCGGATTGGCGAGGTGGCATATCGACTAGCTCTTCCAGCCAGCTTAGAGGGAGTACACAACGTCTTCTACATATCTCAGCTTCGACGCTACATTCCAGACCCGAGCCATGTGGTGGACTACTCAGAGTTAGAGGTGGGTCCGAGCTTGACCTACGAGGAGCAGCCAGTAGAAATCTTGGATCGGAGGGAGAAGCACTTGCGGAACCAGACTATTCCACTTATCCGCGTCATGTGGAGGCACCACTCTCCGGGAGAGTCTACATGGGAACGCGAGGACGAGATGCGAGAGCGCTACCCTGATTTGTTTGTTTGATTGGATTGTGTTCTGTATTCAGAATTTCCCTAATTCAATAAATGACCTACATTGAATATTGAGTTGAATTGTTTTGGATTTTATTGTTGCCATTCAATTTCGAGGACGAAAGTTTTTTCAGGAGGGAAGATTTGTAATCTCACTTTTAAAAATTCATACTATATATATAAATTTTCCTTAAATAACTAATTAAATTTCTTATTTCTTAAATCTTTTTTAATTATTTTCTTAAACTATTACTCATTTAACCATTTTTCAACAAATTCCTTTGGGCTGAACATTAAGACCCATTCCATGGCCTGGTAGTCCAGCCCAGAGTTAGGTGTATTAAAAGAAACTTCATTGTTTCTTTTGGTCTAGCTCTTACTCTGCTAAGCTTTTTTTTAAATTCAAATCAACCTCTGTTAAATCAAACTCTGTTATTTCTCTAACTGAATTGGCAGAGGGGAGGAGTGAATTTTCTCGCCTATTTGGTTTGCCTAATCTTCACGCCAACCTTTAGCTTATTTAAGCTCATTCTCCTTGAATCCATATCATTCATTGCTCATCCCTTCCAAATTTCCTGTAAGTAAGCTCAGGCAGAAATAGCAAATTGCAGAAACTCCTTGGAGAAGAAGACGACGATGATGAAGACGATGACATTCTCGGCTACATAGAGCAGCATCAATCCTTCATCGAAATTCAGATCAGTAAGCACTAAATCCTTGAAGAATTTATTGGTTCTTCCTCTGATTTCATATTCGTAGATCTAATTTTGAGAGTGATCGATTTTCTTCTCGAGATTTCCTTTCATCAAATTGTTGTTCGTGGCTTGATCTATTTTTGGTGTGATCAATCGATCCATTGTTGAGGTAATAAATTGTTCAAAACAGTAATGATCTCAATTGTGTTCCTCTTTTGATTTATTCTCAATTTACTGTATCGAGTTGTAGATCGGGTCGAGGAGTAAATTGATTTTGTTCTGTGCTCGAACGATTTGGTGGACAGAGACATTGGTGAGGAGATCGAGAACTCCAACCGTTTGATTGTTTTACCCAACCAATTGAGCCTGGTAAGATTGATCATCTTGTCTTATTTCCCTTAGATTGATTTTGGGATAAGCTAGTATGTTCAATCGACTCATCTGTTGTATCGGGAGGGGATGTGTCAGTATGATAATCTTTTGTTTCTTTGGTTTGGCTCAGATTTTAGATCAGTTGGACACACGAGGACCGTGTCCAAGCACTGAAGGTTGTGTCATCGAGACATCAACCCAAGGCTATTTTCAGGTAAATTTTCTAACCTTTACAATCAGATTTGTTAGATGCATATGAATAGATGGGTAACTACTTATGAGTAAACTGGCTATTTGGTTTAGGCTTAACTATCACCTACTGATCTCCCTATCCTAATATCCTGAACGAGGGACATATACTTTACCTATAGGTTAACAAGAAGCCAGCTCTGAATGATGTTGTGATGTATTTTAGTTAGCTGAATAGATGGGGGAAACTCATTAGCCTACATTTTATTACTGTCATATGGCACTTAAGAATAGGCTGGATGTTTAGTCTGAAAACTCAAATTGTTATGATTACTGAACACCTAGTCTAAATACAGATGGGTAATGGTCGCTTTGGCCCTGAAATATGAAGCCTAGATTTAATCTAAACAACTGAATGTTCTACCTATGTATGGACTGACATCAGGATAACTGGATATTATATTGGTGTAGGAATGGAGTAGGAATATAGTCCCACACTGGGACTATTCATGTCAGTCCTAATGTAGAAGACTGGGTTTGTATATTTCTGAAAGCTATCTTATAATAATCAAGTGTTGATGTGGGAATTAGTTCTCAATATATGAGTTTGGGAATCAAGCTTAGGAGTTAAGACTGATATCGTATCAGTCTCACTGAAACTAAAATAGTCTTATTGCAACTGGTACATGTCAATTCTCCAATTGTCCTCCTTAAACCTAGAAATGGAAGGTTCTCATAGCTTATAGCCATACAAGGGTGATTGGGGCATGATGAACTGTTGAGTTTGGTTTAGTTTAGCAATAAATATAATTCATGACTGTGTTTTGGATAGATAGATCAAATTTCAGTCCTAAATATAAATTCTAAACTAGTAGGATGTCTGAATGTATCTGAAAGATTAGAAGACCATTTTTAGAACAATTTGGGAAATGAAGTCTGGAATATTTATGATCTGGGACAATATGATGTTTTGATTTGGATTGTAGGATGTCTAAATTTTGAACTGTTGAACTCTAGTTGGGGATATTGTATCAACTAGCATAATTTGAAGGCTTGCTGAAATCAGCCTGAACAGGGGAGTTGTTGATATCAGTCCAAATTTGGACTGTTACTTTGAGTATATTAGTTGACAGTATTTGGAAGCCTGGGTAAACTGATAGGAACGAAATTGAGTTTGGATTGAGATGATAAATCTTACCAAGGCTAATTAATATCAATTCCAGGAATTATAGACTGAACTGATTTCAGGGAACCAAAAATTTGGATTTGCAGTAATTGTAAGGACTGAATTATTCTCAGTCTTATAAGGACTGAATTAAATGATTTGGCTAGTCGACCTTGAATCATTCAGGAATCTTGCAGTAGAAGTATCAAGTTAGTTTCTAAAGGATAGGTTATTTTGGTTTTGAGGCAGTGCATTAGAAGTAAGTTTCCTTTATTAGTTATTAGTTTGATGGTAGTTCCTATACATTACTCTAGCCATGTCAGGTATTCAATATATGTGATTTACTGTATGAATAATTGAGGATTATGGCAGAATATAACTGTCCTGCTGTTGGACTGTTAGCCAAGAAATTGAATTGTAGTAGGCAATACTCTCTAACAGTACATATGAATAGCTGAGATTATGTGTCCTGATTTGGTTAGGTATCAGTCCACATTAAGACTGAATAGTTGTAGGCTCTGTTATGTATTGAACATACATATTGGTGTGTAACAATGATAAGGAGGAGTATGGTTCAATTTTGAATCATTTTTGTGTAATACAAGGTTACACAACCTTGTTCAGGTTTAGTGAAACTTTGAGAGTTAGAATAAATAGGCTCTCTTAGAAGAGGGTGCAATATAGCAGTTAACTAGGATTGTGTGGGGCTATATCAACTCTCTTGACAATGCATGGTTAGGATATTATAGAGTTAAAATAGAAGTTGACTAGTGTTAAAGATTGAGGAAGTAATTAACTAATGTTTTAGTCTAAAAACTAGATTATATAAATAATCACATCTATAGGTAGATTGTATTTATCAAATGGAACCTAGGATTGTTTTAGTGATCTTAGACTTAAATATCAACTTTACATGGTTGACTTATAAATTTTAATTCATAAACAGGAGGATTTTCAGTTCTACTACCCTTTCTCGATCACCCGGAGCCAGGCAAGTATACTCCTCATATTTGTTCATTTCTCATGTCTTGCATGTTCATTCTTGAATCTCCTTGATTGACACGATGTATCGAGGTATTGTCTGGTTTCATGTTTCATGTATTACTTGTGTCTGGGAGGGGAAATACTATAGATATGTGATCAAACCCTCAAGGAGGAGAGGTTGTATGGCAAGCTCTCGAAGTGCGAGTTCTTCCTAGACAAAGTAGACTTCTTGGGTCATGTGGTGACTGGAGATGGTATCTCAGTGGACCCGAAGAAGATTACAGCAGTTGAGGCTTGGGCAGCACCGACTTCAGTGGCAGAGATTAGGAGTTTCTTGTGGCTGGCAGGATATTACAGAAGATTTGTGCAGGATTTCTTCCGGGTTGCAGAGCCGTTGACTCGGTTGACCAGGAAGGATGCTGAGTATGTTTGGTCAGAGGAGTGTCATGCAGCTTTTGATGAGTTGAAGAAGCGGCTTACGACTCCTCCGATTCTGACATTACCTTCAGGTTCAGGAGGATTCACTATCTATAGTGACGCTTCAGGAAAGGGGCTGGGTTGTGTCTTGCAGCAGCATGGGAAGGTGATTGCCTATGCTTCCAGGCAGTTACGTCCCCATGAGAACTACCCTACCCATGACCTGGAGTTAGCAGCAGTGATTTTTGCTCAAAAATTGTGGAACCACTATCTGTATGGAGAGAGGGTGGAGATTTTTACAGATAACAAGAGCTTGAAGTACGTGTTTTCATAAAGAGCTCAACATGAGGCAGCACAGATGGCTAGAGTTGATGAAAGACTTTGACATCCTACTTCAGTATCACCCAGGGAACGCCAACGTGGTTGCCGATGCCTTGAGTAGGTATCCGACAGCCATGTGTTTGACTATGGATCGGCACTTGCTTACAGACTTGAAGAGCCTTGGGATTGAGGTGATCGTGCCCGGAGTGCAGATGCAGTTATGGAGCCTTCAGATACAGTCAGACTTGATGGAGAGGATCAAGGCAACGCAGTTATAGGATGTGGCTCTGTGGTGTATCTGAGAGCAGGTTCGTGCAGGGTTGGTGGATGGCGAGTTTTCACTTGCAAAGGATGGTGCCCTGAGACACGGTTCCAGGTTATATGTGCCTAGTAGGGAGCTCAGAGAGCAGATCATGCAGGAGGCTCACAGATCACAGTACTCTATACATCCTGGTGCCAACAAGATGTACAGGGATCTGCAAGAGCATGTCTGGTGGTACGGAATGAAGCAGGAGGTAGCCCACTTTGTAGCTAGATGCTTGGTCTGTCAGCAGGTCAAGGCAGAGAAGCAAAGGCCCGGAGGATTATTGCAGCCGTTGCTCATTCTAGAGTGGAAGTGGGAGCATGTCACCATGGATTTTATATCTGGGTTGCCGCGTACACCATGAGAGAAAGACACGATTTGGGTCATCGTTGACAGGTTGACCAAATCGGCCCACTTTTTGCCATTCTAGGTGGGTACGTCTACAGAGAGGCTTGCGGAGTTGTACATGCGGCAGATAGTCAGGATTTAAGGAGTTTCCGTCAGCATTGTCTCAGATCGGGATAGTTGCTTTACTTCCTATTTCTGGAGGAGTCTGCAGACTAGTTTGGGCACTCAGCTCAAGTTCGGTACTACATACCACCCCCAGACAGACGGACAGTCAGAGAGGACTATTCAGATGCTTAAGGATATGATGCGGACGTGCGTCCTAGATTTTGGAGGTTCCTGGAAGGATCATCTACATTTGGTGGAGTTTGCTTACAACAACAGTTATCAGGCCAGCATTGAGATGTCACCTTTCGAGGCTCTGTACGGGCGTAGGTATCGTACACCCTTATCTTGGAATGATGTTGGAGAGCGAGCTTTACTATGACCAGAGATGGTTGTTGACGCAGCCGAGAAGGTGAAGCTCATCAGGGACAGACATCGGTACTGGGCCGATAGCCATCGGAGGCCGTTGGAGTTTGAGGTACAGATTTAGAAATAGGATTAGAAGTAGGTTGAATTTTTGTTTATTTCTTTGATCGTGTTTGATTTTTAGTAACTTGAGACCTTGCTTGTGTTTAGGTTGGAGACATGGTTTTTCTGCGGATATCTCCGACTCGTGGTATAATACATTTTGGTGGAGGTGGAAAGCTTAGCCCGCGCTTCATCGGGCCTTTTGTGATCAGCGGGAGGGTCGGTGATGTGGCTTATAGGCTAGACTTGCCACCTGCACTAGTGGGCGTCCACAACGTATTCTACGTATCACATTTGAGACGGTACGTGGCTGACCCTAGCCATGTGCTCGATCATTCGGAGATTGAGGTTGGACCTACTCTCAGTTATCCAAAGCAGCCTGTGGAGATTCTGGATCGCCGTGAGAAGGTGCTGAGAAACCAGGTGATACCTTTGGTTCGCGTCGCATGGAGGCATCATTCTCCAGGAGAGTCGACCTGGGAGCGGGAGGATGAGATGCGCGAGCGATACCCATATTTGTTTGCACCGTGAGGTATGATTATCTATCCTTCTCATCTGTTAGTTTCGTCCTTAATTTTGAGGACAAAATTATTTTAAGGGGGTAGATTTGTCACTACTACAATTCTAGCTTGAGGGTATTTGGTCATTTTAAAATTTGGGAATTATTTGGAATTATTTAATTATAATTACTGGAATTTTAAGTGATTTTTAGTATAATTGATTTAGTGCTATTATTGACTTTGACTCAGGATGACTTAGGAGACTGTCCTAGAAGCTAACCCTAGTCATGACTACTTGGTTAGAGTATGAAACCCTAGTTTGACCTAAGTTAGTGATATCCTATCATTAGAATTTATTTTGGGGGAAAATAGGATTTGATTAGGTTAGAGAATGGCTTGTGATTTCATAAGTCATGATTTATAGCTTAGGCCCATAGAGGCCCATAGACAACTAGTGGAACCCTAACCCTAGCCCAACACCAACTTGGTCGGCCACCTAGGGTTCTTTCCACTCTATTTAATGTCTCTCAAACTTAGGGCTAGCCTCCTTAGGAAAATAGCAAGTTGAAAATAGAGGTAAACCCTTTCTTCCCTAATCCATAACTTCTCCATTTCAACTCCTTTTTCCTTCTAATTTCTTGCAATAGGTTCTAATCTCTGTGTATTTGATGGCTATGGTGAGAAATTTCAGTGAAGGAGCAATTTGAAGGAGTTTGGGTAGCTTGAGGAATAACTCTCTTTGGAGTTTTTGAACCATTTCACACACCTAGGTAAATTCTAATCCCCTCCATAAAATATTTTAATTGCATGAGTAGGAAGCCCTAGGTCTACCATAACTGTTGGTATAGGCCTTATTAGTTTTCGTGTCCAATACGTGTCCGTATCGGATACGTATCAGTGGATACACATAGGTGTTCGATGAAATGCCACAGTGGGCATTTCATCCTTATTTTCAGATTTAGTTTGAATAGGAAATTAGGTTTTGGCCTTGCTTACTGTTTTCCAGTGGACTGAGGTGGTTGTGGAGTCGTGTCGGGTCGCTATGGACATGGGTAACGCTGGGTACACACGCGTGCGCACAAGTGATAGCTCCCCTGCTACTCGGACTCTACTGTGCACTGTACACGTCACTTGGACACGTATAAATTGACACAAGGGTGCGGGTTGACACTGACATGAGGCTCCCAAAGTTTCATGAGTCTTTGTGTCGTGTCGGACACAGAATCGGGTGTGCACTGGTCATGCACTGTGCGTGTACAGTTCTACTGTATTCTGTGATTAAATTCCTAGTTTAAATGGTTTAAATTTGATTTAAATGCTAGATTAGATTCCTAGACATGTTGTTAATCTGTTAGTTGATATTTACATATGAGATTGGGTTGTTCCATGGAATGGGGATTCGAACATTGTGGCTCGACTGATATTGACTGATACTTGTATGTTTCAGTTTTTATGTTTAACCCTATTTAATTTGAATTCTAATTGATTGTTTCAGTTATCAATTATTCCCACATAATTGTTTGTTCATGATTAGTTCAATGTTACATTCGAATAGGCTTTGATATGAGAATGAGATCTTAGGCATTGAGTTGGTTCAATACATATGAATGATTTAACTCATGTTTAATTGTCAGCTGAGTTGATTCCCTTTCCTTCCTTTAACTGAAATTGAGTTATATATAGGACTGTCTGGTTAGAACTCATCAAAACTGAGTTGAATTCCTATTTCACTTATTTGATTCAAGTATAACAGTCATGAGGGATTGGTTATCTAGTTAACTGAAATTGAATTTAATGTAAACTGTCAACTGATTTTTGTTTCCAATATTAACTGTCGCATGATCCCATAGTTGAGAATTGGATCGATTCCCTTAAAAATCTGAGAATTGATTCATTCCCATTCACTATCATTTCCCTTATAATCTGAGCACTGTTCAAAATGCACTGTTAATTCACATATCCATGTAACCTCATGTTATATCCTTAACTGTTTGAATTGGATTTAATGTTAGCTCACTGATTTTTTAATGCTCACTGTTTTTTCCATTCCCTGTTTACACTACACATCTCCTAATACGATTAACTGATATTCCTATTGACACAGGAACACCACACTGTTTTGTAATGTACAGCTCCCTGTTTTCTTGATTATTATACAATGTTCCTATTCCCAGGTTATACACTGTCATGCCTAACACCACACTGTTTGGTATTGCCCTATTTTTCCATTACCCTCACACACACACACATAAATTTATATCAATGTATCACTCACTGATTTCAGGATATTCCACACACACACTCTTGTCACTCTACCCACATTACCTAACACTGATTTTCTCCTTGACACTCTCAACACACACATGTACACAATCACCTTTCTACTTTCCTATTCTCTCTATATATGTGTATATACATGTACTTGTATATATATGTATGTGGGATGCACATATAGGTAGCCTATTATTAATGTGTGTACAATATATTAGATATATATATTGTTATGTGTATAAGTGATTGTGGTTTGGTTTATAGGCATGAGATAGCCTAGCCTAGGACTCTTAGCCTATGGGTGTGGCTTGAATGCCAGTATAGAGTAGTTAGACTTGTATAGCATTGATTAGACCTAGAATAAACTAGTTAGACTAGTATATACTTGTTTGACCTAGTTGACATAGTTTGACTTTTAGGGTTGACCAGAGTTGACCAAGAGTTGACTTTGGTCTAGATTGACCTAGATTTATGTAGAATGCATTGAATTGCATCTTATTATCATTTTAGACTCATAGTGACTTGTACTGTTCTATAGGAGACAGACACCACTCCTCGGACAGTAGATATTCTTCAGATACTCAGGATACAGGCGAGTACATTCTCTGATCATTTCATATCCTGCATTAAGAGTATTTTCCTGCTTTAGATTACTTACATGATGCTGACACGTTTGTAAGACGGATTAGTACTATATGGATCTTGTCGTGCGATGTTATCCCCTTAGCGGATACATCGGATATTTCGTGTTCGTGTACATTATCATGAGCATCGTGTACTCCTTGTGTTCGTGCTTTTCGTGTACAAATCGTATAAAATCGTGTATACTCATGTGCTCACATGATCTTCGTGTGCGACTATACTTCGTGTGCAATAACATATCTTGGCTAGATCCTTGTGTATTGATGGGGCGGGAGAATAGAAGTGGTTATGTAATCAATCCAGTAGATTACTGTGTACCTCTGTAGATTACTCGTGTACAACATCATGCTGTTTACATAACCGTCTTGTGCTCTGATCACTAGTCACTGATAGTTCTCTATATATGGTATCTATTTATTTACAGACTTCCTTTTATCATGTTATTTCTTTCAGTTTCCTGTATCTTACTCTATAGCATGATTATATATCCTGACCTGCTATGATTTGTTGAGATGTACTGTGCTCGCTCCTATCTTGACTGGACCTGTTAAAATGTTACAGAGGACGAGGCTGAGGCGTTCTGCCCTACATACTACGGTGCTACCCAGATGAGTGATGTGGACTTGGACCAGCACAGGACCACGAGCAGTTGACGACACTCCTCTAGATTAGGATGTCTTTACTTTCATGGATTACTGTATATTGATTCTGAATATTTTGGGATAGTACTTATTTAGACACGACTTCTGGATTGTATCTCAGTGTCCATTCTGGTTATCTATCTATTTATCTTTTTTATGCTCTACCTTAGATGTGATTGAGACTGTATTTGCTATGTCACCTCCATTCAGAGAGTATATACTGTACAGGTACCTTTATATTGTTAGATGTTGACCTAGGACAGCGTTCTACCGCCGACACTGCGGCGTAGGCTGGACGTACCCACGTCTCGTGCCCTTACTCTAGGGTACGGTCGTGACACAAAAATATAACACTAAACTCACTCTCTCACAAACCCAATCTATTATTACTGACCAAACTCACAAATACCAATATACCTTACTCTCACATAACCCATGAATCCTCTCACAAATCAGAACACCAAGCACATATCTGAACAAAACCTAACATTCACACTAAAATAACATATATATATATATATATATATATCTATATATATATATATATAGATATATATATATATATATATATATATATATATACACATAAATGCCAACTATATATATAAACCCATAACATATATCTACTGAACAATCAAATATATAATTGGAATATATCCAACCCCCCATTCAATCTCAGAAAACTGCAAACTTATACATACTATATATATATATATATATATATTATATATATATATATATATATAATATATATAAATATATATATATATTATATATATATTAAAAAATATATATATAATATTTTTTATAATATATATATATATATATATATATATATATATATATTTATATTTATATATAAAAGAAAAACGGGGAAAATGTGTACAGACATAGTGTCAACTTAGGTGTGCCCAAATGTGTCCCCACAGAGTCAAAATTGTGTCCAAAATAGTATCAAAGCCAAATCAAACATAGTATCAGTTAAACAGTGAAAAGGGGGTCTCGTATGAGGTGTCGAGTCCAATAGGACACGACACACAAATATTGTGTCACATGCACGTGTCCATAGCTAGGTTCGGTATAGGGCTAGGTGTCTAGTAGCCTGAATCGTTCCAAGTCATGTGTAGTGTCGTGTCGAACCATGTATCAGTGGCTCGACTGTGCACGTGTGTGCATGAGTGTGAAACCGTGCGGACACGAGAACTAATCCGACACGGCACCAATTGACATGAAACTTGGGAGGGACCTGACAGTCATGGCCTCCACCCTCACAACCAATTTTGGTGGGTCCATATGGCCTGTGCAGTGAGAAAAGAGGGTCAAACAGAAGGGCATATGTCACAGTGTCGTGCTGACATCCCCGTGTCCGATTTGGACACGAAAACGACATCAAATCACCTCAGTGATCCAGAATATTAAATCACATATAAAAGGCTATAGGAAAATGAAATCAGTTTTGAAAATATAATAAAACAATTCTTGTGGCATTTTATCAAACACTTATACTAACACTCCTCACATACGATACACATAACAGATGGACTCTAAATCCTACTAAACTTTGTCTACAGGTCTATGGTGCCTAGATGCATGCATGATGAAGAGAAAATAGAAATTAGAATGAGTTAAGGGCCATTACCTATTGAGAGTTAGATCTCAATAAAAAAGCTTAGGAATGAGGTCTTTCTACAATTGCTATAGTCCACGAGCTCCCAAATCCTTGCTAGATAGCCTCTAATGGTCTCCTCTACAGGAAGGGAGTGCAATGCAAAGACTAGGCTCAATTTGGAGGAGATTTGAGGAAATGGGGATATTTTGGGGAAGAACACAAACTAGGGTTAGATTTTGATATAAAAGAGGCAAGATGTAATAAATGTGAACCTTATAGGAGGAGGCTCCTTGGCCGGCCACTATAGTTAGGGTTTAGATTTAGGTGCAATGCAAGTTATGGGCTTCTCTCTAATAGAAATTCCAAGCCTTCTAGCTAAAGGCCCAAGTAGAAATTGGTTCAAGCTAAAATCTAACTTAGCTAAATATCTAGATATTTCTAACTTAGCCATTAAGTTTGTAATCCTCTAACTTAGTCTCTAGGATCATGACTAACATCTAGGTTAGGACAAAACTAGGTTAAGGTCTAATATTTTAATTAGCATATTACTAATTAATCAAAATTCAACTAATACAAAAGTCACAAAATGACCAAAATACCCTTAGCCTAAAAAGTGGTAATTAGCTACTCTAATCACATGGGACAGTCCCCGTGGTCATGGTTAGTCTCTAGGCTAAGTACTTCTAGGGTTACACTAGTAGAACACCAAGTCACAATACACCAATTTAATTAGTATTTAAATAATCTAAATTCACCATTTATTCATTAACAAGATTTAAATATATTATTTCATAACAAACATGGTCAATTTACAAAGGTTCAAAATTACCCTCATTTTAGAAAGTGGTGGTTACAAGTCTACCCCCTTAGAAGAATTTCGTCCTCGAAATTTAAGGCGATCGTACTCCTCTTAAGGCCACGTCCCCAACAATCATAGTATCAGAAACTTTATCTAAATCATACAATTTGAAAAAATAACATAGAGGGTCATGGCATACAATATCAGTCTGAGGTCTTATCTAGCTATACTGGTCATACTAGATCAAAATCAGTCATAAGGTATCAATCATACAGGCAATAGTAAGGTGCATCAATTCATCAAATACATGCTAAGGTCTAGGTCAAACTCACCTCCAACTAGGTCTGGTGACTGGAACTCCCTTCTGGAAATAGGGCCAAAATTTCCAAGGCATTTCTCATGAATCATGCTCTTGTTAAAACTTTTCTTCCTTCTTTTCGATCTTACTCTCCTCTATCAACTTAATAATCATCCCGAAATTTAAAGTCCTACACCTTGTCCTAACTTGGATCCAAATCTCTAGATCAAAGATTATGAAATCCTCAAACTTGTTCAAATCACTTTTCTCGAAATTATTCGAAGCTAAACTACTATGTCATGTAGGAACTTATTCTCCATTATAAAATCAACCTTCGTATTTTTTTCCACATAAACCTTCAATATCATCCTTTTAAATTTTAAAATCTCCATCAAATTTTAAATTTTCCTATATATTATTTTAACCATCTATATATACATCCTAATCCTTCTTATCAGTCGGAGGGGTCACTACCTCCTGAGCAGACTAACACCCTATGTGAAAACTGGTAATCATAAACAACAATATTTAACTACAAGGGTTACTGTTCTAATGTCAAAACTAGACTATCATTTCTAGA
>JANAVB010041266.1:0-5000 GCA_029216955.1 Iris pallida | reverse complement strand
TGAAAAAATGAGGACGTCGTCAGCGTAAGCAAGGTGGGTGATGATGGGGCAGCCGATGGTGGTGTGAAAGTAGTAAAACCGCAGGGTATTGGACATGCTCTTAAGGTTTCTACTGAGGGCCTCCGCAGATATGATAAAAATAGTAGCAGAAAGAGGATCCCCCTGGCGGATGCCACGGCTAGCATTGAAGAAGCCATCGGCCTGGCCGTTAATTATGGTGGAGAACCAGGAATTATTGATGGACCTGAAGATGATGTCAATCCAGGGTTCAGAGAAGCCAAAAGCCCTGAAAACCCTGATCATTAATGGCCAGTCTAGGCGGTCGTAGGCTTTCTCTATGTCTAGCTTAATGGCGATGTTCCCCCCTCTGGCCGAGAATTCATACAAGTGACCATCTCTTGAGCGAGCAGAATATTGTCCATGATGTTACGCCCTTTCACAAAACCACTCTGCTCCTCGGAGATAATTTTGGGCCGGAGATTCGTCATCCGGTTAGCGATAATTTTTGCGATGATTTTGTTGGCAAAGTTGCATAGACTAATGGGGCGGAAGTCTTTGAAGGTTTTTGGGTTGTCTTTTTTAGGATTAGAATGAGATTAGCCCTGGATAGTGATTTAGGGTATCTGGCTCCTTGAAAGAAGGCAACCGATGCCTCCAAAAAGTCTGGGCCGATGATGTCCCAGCATTGTCTGTAGAATACCCTGCTGAAGCCGTCGGGTCCGGGGGCGTTGTGCTCGTCAAGATCCCAAACCGCTGACTTTACCTCGGCGACAGAGGGGAAGGAAAGGAGCTGCTCGTTTTCTTGATCGGTGATGATGCTAGGGATCTCCGCCAGCACTCCCTCGTCCATGACGACCACTTCTTTGGTGAAGAGATAGGAGAAGAAGTTGGCCGCGACCTCTTGAATCTTTTGCTGGTCCGACAGCTGGATGCCGTTGTCGTCGGAGATATGGTTAAGGTTGAGCTGTTATCTGCGACCTTTAACACAGGTGTAGAAGAAGCTGGAGTTGCGGTCCCCTTCATTGTCCTATTTTAGTCTAGCTTTTTTTTCCAGAATTCTGTTTCTACTTTAAGCCTAGACTTGAGGATAGCTCTGGCGAGGTTGATCACGGTCCGCGCTTCGGGGGATCTGTTAGCAACGTAAAAGATCTCGGTGCGGGTAACATCATCCTCCGTATTTTGATCTTCTGAAAAATGTTGTCGAAAGCTGCCTTACTCCATCTTGAGAGGGCCTTGCTCGTGGCACGGAGTCTGGCCGCGGCTCTATACAGCGGATCGACATTGTTCACTGAAAACCATGCTGAGGCCACCTCTAATTTGATACAAAGATGGTGTCTCTAGAAATCCAGGAATTGGAAAGGTTTCTTGATGCGGTAGGAGCTGCTGCTGATCTCGATGAGAAGGGGTGAGTGATCGAATTCTGTGGTGTTGAGGTGGGATAGGCTAGAGTTGAGCCCCATGTCAGCCCAGTGGCTGTTGATAAGAGCTCGGTCGAGACGGGAGTATTGACGCCGGGAGCCTTCCTGCATGTTGTACCAGGTGAAAGCGTTACCGGAGAAAGGAAGGTGAGCGAGGTGTGCGTTGAAGGTAAAATTGTTGAAGTCGTCCATAGTCGGGAGAGGAGGCGGACGCCCTCCGAACTTCTCGTCACTACAAGAGATGGTGTTGAAGTCGCCTAAGCACATCCACGGAAGGTTCTGGATGGAGAGGTGGGTGTCGAGCAGGTCATTCCAGAGGAGTTTTCGCTCTTGGAAATCACAGCTGCCGTAAACGGCGGAGATTAAGGTTATGTTCCGAAGTTGAGGGTGTCCCACCCAGAAGGAGAGGGCTTGGCTGGAGTCCTGAACCATGCCTGATTTAACACCAGTACTGGTGAGAATCCAGATGTCGTAACTGCCAGCCAGCGCGATCGCAAAACCAAGTTAGAGTTGGATGTCGGTGTCCCTTTTCTTGGGGATTTTGGATTCGATGATCACTAGGATGTCGATTTTGTTAATTTTCTTTAGGCTGAGAATTCTGTTCATTGTTCGTTTGTTAGCTATACCTCGTAAGTTCCACGAGAGGATGTTAAGCATTGGGTTGTGGGGAGTGGGTGGGAGGTTGAGCTTGGCTGCTGACCGTGTGGTCATAGCTGCTTGCTGATTCTTTTTCTTGTTTTTTCTTCTTTTTTGAAGAAGATTTCTTGGTGGAGGTGATGTGGTCGTCACTGGTCTCCGTCAAACCCGCAGGTGAACGATCGACGGCCACTAAGGAGTAACTCGCGACCTCGACGTTGTCTAGCGCATAGAGAGGGTTGTTGCGATCAAGGAAACCAGCGACCTTGGCTTGCCAGAACCTGCCTGTTAGAGGGGAGCAAGGGTCAGGGAGGGCATCGAAGAAGACGGGTGGGAGGGCCGGATCAGCAGTGGACAACTCTCGTCCTTCAGCGATATGGCATGGGATATGGGCTACCACGAGCTGCTCACGTAGTGGGCTATTAGTGGAGATAGGGGGAGTGGAGCTGTTGTCCAAGGGCTTGAGGGAGGTGATAGGGGAGATCACAAGGGGAACAGTGTCAGCGCTTAGGGGGGAGGAGGTGGGGGGTGGAGAGGCTGTCGGATATTAACGCGACAACACGTGAAACATCCTGCTCCGCCTGGGAGATGATGTCTGATTCGGCACAAACGAGCTCAGAGGTGTGCTCAGAAGGGCTCTCGGGGGGGTTATCGATGTCAAGTATGGCAAAGAAGTTAGCGAGGGTGATGGAGGGTTGATTGAGGGGAACGATGTCGGAGTCTGGCGTGATGTGGGATTTAGTGTTTTGTTGAAGAAGGGTTCCTGTGGACCGGGGGGGTTGGAGGGCAGGTCTGGC
Organism: Iris pallida; assembly: GCA_029216955.1. Lineage (NCBI taxonomy): Eukaryota > Viridiplantae > Streptophyta > Magnoliopsida > Asparagales > Iridaceae > Iris > Iris pallida. Next base: position 2,149 of record JANAVB010041266.1, on the reverse strand, counting down.
GAGGAAGTGTGGGAGTGGTGGACGCGACCGTGTCACGGGGATTACGGGGTCCAGGCTTATTGAGGTCTGGGTTAGCCCGGAAGCAGCGCTGCAAGGAATGTTCGCTCATCCGATAATGTTGGCAATAAATAATGTTGTTGTCATACTCCAGTATTTACTTGATCGTCTGATCTCCAAGCTCTATCTCAATCATTTTGGGGGGTTCATTGGCGAGATCGAGCTCAACACAAATCTTCGTATAGTTGTATTTTGACAGGTTGCGTATTTCTTTCGCGATGGCAACCAGGGACCCAAAGGAACTGGCTATGCGCTTAAGAGCTGCTGCGGGGAAGCACACCAGGGAGAGGATGGAAAGGGTGACCCATGTGGATATGATTGACGAATCCTCAATGGGGTTGAATTTGGGTGACCATTTGACGATTTTGGCAATCTGTGAGTCAATTCTTGTCACGACCCGCACCCTAGAGTAAGGGCACGAGACGTAGGTACGTCCAGTCTAGCCGTAGTGTCGGCGGTAGAACGCTGTCCTAGGTCAACATACATCTAACAATATAACTCTACACAGTTTATACTCCCCGAATAGGGGTGACATAGCAGTAAATGAACTCAATCACAACTAAGGAAGAGATAGCACGATATGATATAGAACTCAAGGAAATATAGATGATAAAGTAGTCTAAGATAATATCCCAGCAAATACCCAGAGTACAAATCCCAGCTACTGAATACGAAAGAATATATACAACTCAGAATCTCTGAACAGAAGTAAAGTCTAGCTAAACAGTCTCAAGATAACATAAAATAAGATAAGCCTAACTAACCTAGTCTAGGCAGTGGGGGTGATGTCCTCAGCTAGAGATGGGTCCTCCTGAGAGTCCAGCTCGCAAGTGTCGTCTAGGGCTGCCCCGTAGAAGGTATCCACACAGGCCTCCTCCTCGTCCTCTGTAATATTTTCAACAGGTCCAGTCAAGACAAGAGCGAGCATAGTACATCTCAACAATTCATAGCAGGTTGGAAAATATAATCATGCAGTAAAGTAAGATACAGGTACTGAAGGAAAAGCAGTATGTAAACAGAGAGAGAGAGCTGTAATAGAAATATCTACTATAAAGAGACTAACAGTGGCTAGTGAGTCAGAGTACGATATAGACATGTAAATGGCATAGGAGATTCTGATGAGACACTATAGAAAGATTCTGATGAGATACTACTTGGGTATTATTCACATGTCTACTTCTACTCTCCCGTACCCCCAATCAATACACAAGGATCCAACCAGGTTATGTTATGATTCCATGCAAAGGCCTCCGAAGGGTGATACATGGATGTCCCATAAATGGGAATTCTAGGAGATTCTAGGATACCCAGTAAATGGGATAAGGATTCTAGGAGACTCTGTGATAATAAGAGTATATCACAAGTGATCAAAGAACCAATAAAGCATAGTGATACGCCATGTAAGTGAAACGCACAGAACATATAGTACCCGATGCTCCCTAAGGATAACATTCCAAAAAGGGATCCATATAGTACCAATCCGTGTGACCAACGTGACAGTAACAAGTATAATTTAATGTAGAAAATAATTCTAAGCAGGATATAAAAATCAGAGAATGTACTCGCCTGGTATCTGAGTGTCCAATATAAAAGTACTATCCGAGGAGTGGTGTCTGGCTCCTATTTAGAACAGCACAAGTCACAACAAGTCCAGAATAATAAAATGAAGCACTGCAATGCATTCTACATGAATCTAGGTCAATCTAGGCCAAAGTTAACTCTTGGTCAACTCTGGTCAACCCTAGAAGTCAAACTAGGTCAACTATGGTCAAACTAGGTCTAACAAGTCTACACTAGTCTAGCAAATATATTCTAGGTCTAACAAAGCTATACAAGACCATTCTAGACTTTCTAGGCAACAGACTCACATATATGCCATAGGCTGTATCATGCCTATAGGCCAACCCTAACACAAGACTATATGACATTATCTACATCTAAATATACACATATGATATGTTATCCACACACACATAGAAATACACTAGCTATAGGTTACCCATATACCTATACATAGGTATAGGCACATTCACATTTCATATATATATATAATATATATATATATATATATATATATAATATATATAATATA
>JANAVB010041265.1:0-40190 GCA_029216955.1 Iris pallida | reverse complement strand
ATTTCATATAGGGTTCTGCTGGCCAGATCGATTTCATTTTTTTACCCAAAATTTTATTCTCCCGCTCGAGCCCCAAATCTTTCTCCCTTTCCCCCTCTCGTCTCCGGCGACCCCCTCCCACCAGCGACCCCCTCCCACCAGCGAGCCCCTCCCCCCGGCGACCCCTCCCTCCGGAGACACCCCTCTCCCTCGTTCCCTACCTCGGCGACCCCGCTCGCCCACTGGTGTCCTCGTCCCTCTTGCGTCCCCTTCCTCCGGCGACCACCCCCCCCCCGCGGCGACCACCCCCCCACACGGCGACCCCCCTCCCTGCGGCGACCCCCTCCCCACGGTGACCTCTTTTCCCGCGGCGTCCGGCGACCCTCCATCGCTCCTCCACCGTCAAGTCTCCTCGTCGACGTCGACCCGACTAGTCCCCTCTGCCGCTGCTCCATCCCCGACCCCGACCCAATTCTGACCAAGGAAGGTAAACCCTAACCCTATCTCCCTCCTCCTGATGTGCTGACATAGACACGATACGACAGGCTGACACGACACAATATTCGTACACAATATTGTCAATTAAGTAATTATTTCGAAGGTAAAAAATACTAGAATACTTAAAATGTAGTCTACTACCAAATATGAAAGCTTTCAAGGAGAGTCGTATACACTGACACAGAAATGACTCTTCAAAGTCGAGAGTTTTGAAATACTAGATTAGTATTTGTATGTATATGATTATGTGTGTGAGTTATTAGTGTGAGATGAAAAGCGGGGTATTAGTGTTATTTTATATGTGGTAAAGAGTATATTTGGCATGTATCGATAGAAATGAAAGAGATTACTCAAAATAATTGTCAGTTTGAGATAGTTGCATGAATAGGTGGTCTTCTAAATATTGTTGCTTAAGCAGTTTATAGCTACAAAATGCGTAAGTGCAACATGAAAATCTCATCTGTTAAATATGTTACCTAAGAGCATCATTAGTAAGGCTCATCCCAATTTCTAGATTCTAGATTTCAAATGTAGGAGCTCATTTTGTAGAATAGTAAGACCCATAGGTTTTAAATTATAAAATGTAGGAAATGTAGGATTCACAACTCTCCACATTTGTTCAAGACATAACATTCATTTCCATAAAACTTTCATAGATAATATAATATATCCCAATTGTCAAAGATTCTGTAAAGTCAGTCAGAATCACAAATATGAAGCATCCATCACAACTACACAACATATCCAAAACACAAAAATTGACTTTGATGAAAACTAGAGCATAACCTCTAAATGAAAACATGAACTAATTAACACATAATCCATAAACTTTTAAATTATCGCTATCGGTATCGGACTATCGCTATCGGTATCGAACTATCGGTATCGATCGAACTATCGGTATCGGACTATCGCTATCGGTATCGGACTATCGCTATCGGTATCGACCGTATACTTAGTATCGGGCGTAGCGGATTAGTATCGATCAGTATATAGGTTTGGGTTAAGATCAAGGTTCAAAGTATCGGTATCGGAATAGTAGGCCGAATAGGAGGCCGAGATAGTCGAATGAGAAGAAGGGAAGAAGGGAGGAGCAGATGGGTCCAGAGCCATGGTGGAGGAGGAGAAGTAACATGAGAGCAGTTTCCGCCGTAACATCTCCTGGCTCTGCTGGCAACTGAAGTCCAGATGCTACAAAGGACGATCCTTCGCTGAAATCGACTACAACACCCATCAGTTCAAGTTCATTCCTATATGAGTAGATTCCAATGCCATAGAAGCCATCAGTTTGTTGACCTTCCTCTATGGCATTGGAATATACTCATCTAGGAATGAACTTGAACTGATGGGTGTTGTAGTCGATTTCAACGAAGGATCGTCCTTTGTAGCATCTGGACTTCAGTTGCCAGCAGAGCCAGGAGATGTTACGGCGGAAACTGCTCTCATGTTACTTCTCCTCCTCCACCATGGCTCTGGACCCATCTGCTCCTCCCTTCTTCCCTTCTTCTCATTCGACTATCTCGGCCTCCTATTCGGCCTACTATTCCGATATGCGTTTGATACGGTCTACCTAACCTATATACTGATACTAATCTGATACTCTCTGATATTAAGTACATCCGGCTTACTAGCTAGCGGATCCACCAGTTACATGATTATATACTAATTATGTTTAGTTTGTCTTACGATACAGATTTTCACATCCAATGTAATCCAGTTGACCAATGTAACCCAAGATGTTGTCTTATTGACCTAGTTTAGCCTTGTTTTACTAGATTGTTGATCGAGTTGACCATAGTTGACTTTGACCTTGATTGGCCTAGAAATCATATAGAATTGCATGTATACTTCTTTTATTTTATATTGACTTCCATGATATGACAGCTTCTCAAAAAAAAGAATCCTCTACTAGACATCGCACTCGCCTTTTCAGAACATCAACTAGTATTACTACCTTGATGTATATATAATATGCATGTATAATAGTAGGTAATGATATGCAAAACTGAAAAGATAAATGCAATGCATGAATGAATGGATGAAAAGATAAATGCAATCCATCGGAAAAGCTTTGACACTTGCATATCATTCACTACCTTGATGTATCTATCTTACAAAATTATGGAGCTGAATTACTATCTGCGGAATCGTACTTGGATGTACAACCGTCATCCTGATGACATGTGCGGTGTACGGGATGAATTCATAGAGGGTGTACACCAGTTCCTGCAGTTTGCCAAGGCGTTCCCTCAGTACATGGACGGTACCAAAATTAAGTGTCCGTGTGTGAGATGTCGCAACTTGAATTATCATCCAGAAGTGGATGTCACGTATCATTTGTACTCGAGGGTTTCACGCCGAATTACTATCAGTGGAGCGAGCACGGAGAACTTGTGTCTTTAGCATCGGAGTACGAGCCTTATGTGGATGTCCACAACAACGCTCCTTACGACGATGGGTTGGTGAACATGGTTTTTGACGCGGCCGGGCCTAGTTTCGATCCGGATGATCATGATGCACCTGAGGAGGCACCGAACCCCGATGCTGCACAGTTCATGGAGTTGCTGGAGAATGCAAGGACTCCATTATATCCTGGTTGTGAGGATCATTCACCGTTGGAGGTGGTTACAAGATTGTTGAGCATCAAGTCCGATTTTAACATGTCGCAAGATTGCTACAACCGTATTATGGAGTTGCTTATAGAAATATTGCCTGAGGGTGCGAAGTTGCCTAAAGACTTCTACCGGTCTAAGAGGATGGTTAGATCGCTCTGGATGGGATATGAAAAAATCGATGCCTGTCGCAACGGGTGCATGTTGTATTACAAAGACGACAAGGATGAAGACGCCTGCAGATTTTGTGGTGTCGATCGCTACAAGGCCTGTGGTAGAGGAAAGTCTGTCGGTGCCAGGAAGCCTACCTCTTCGATGCACTACTTGCCGTTGACGCCGCGTTTGCAGCGGTTGTTTATGGTGAAGGAAACTGCAGAAAACATGAGTTGGCATAAGCGGGAACATACCGAAGGAGTGTTGGATCACCCATCTGATGGAGAAGCATAGACACTTTGATCGAGAGTATCCAGATTTTGCTTCTGATCCGCGTAATGTTAGATTGGGTCTCTGCTCTGACGGTTTTACCCCATTCGGACTTTCGGGATCCCAGTATTCGTGTTGGCCTGTGATCGTCACCCGTATAATCTATCGCCTTGGATGTGCATGAAGACTCCATATATGTTCCTCACCGTTATTATCCCAGGTCCGAACAATCCGAAAAGGAACATCGATGTTTATTTACAGCCATTGATTGATGAGTTGAATCAGCTGTGGGAAGTAGGTTCCAACACGTACGATGTATCTAGAAAACAAAATTTCCAGATGCGGGCAGCACTTATGTGGACCATCAACGACTTTCCGGCCTATGGAATGTTATCTGGATGGAGCACGCATGGTCGTCTTTCATGTCCGTGTTGCATGGACGACACTAAGGCTTTCCATTTGAAACACGGAGGTAAACCGTGCTTCTTTGATTGTCATCGACAATTCCTGCCGAAGGATCATCCGTACCGGAGGAACAAGAATGCTTTTCGTGCTGGCGTTGTGGAGAAGGGTGATCCACCGACAAGGTGGTGCGGAGCCACGATATGGAAGGAGGTTAGAGATTTACCAAGTGCTATTGAGCAGCCTGCTACGGGCTACAAGTGTGACGGATTTGGTCACACTCATAACTGGACGAAGAGGAGTATATTCTGGGATCTGCCATACTGGAGCACCAATCTGATTAGACATAACCTTGATGTCATGCATATTAAGAAGAATGTGTTTGACAACATAATTAATACTGTAATGGACGTAAAGGGGAAGACGAAAGACAATCCTAAGGCTAGATTGGACTTGAAAGAAATATGTAGACGTCCTGCATTGCATTTGATAGAGGACGGAATGGGAAGTTGAAGCAGCCTAAGGCAATTTTCTCACTGGAGAAGGAGGATAAAGTGAGGCTTTGTAGGTGGATTCAAGGTCTGAAATTTCAGATGGGTATGTTTCAAACTTGAGAAGATGCGTCGACCTCAAGGAGAACAAACTGACAGGTATGAAGAGCCATGATTGTCACGTATTCATGGAGCGGTTAATTCCGATTGCATTTCGGGAATTCTTACCGCAGGCAGTTTGGGATCCATTGACGGAGCTTAGCATATTCTTCAGGGACCTTTGTTCTAAGAAATTGCTCGTTGATCGTCTAGAAAAGCAAGAGAAGGACATTGCGGTAACACTGTGCAAGCTAGAGAGGGTGTTTCCTCCTGGATTCTTCGACTCTATGGAGCATTTGCCGATTCATCTTTCCTACGAGGCACGTGTTGGTGGACCCGTCGAATATCGATGGATGTACTCGTTCGAGCGACATTTGAATCACCTAAAAAGAAAGGTAAAAATAAGGCTCGGGTCGAGGGTTCTATTTGTGAAGCCTATATTCTCGAGGAGATTACAAATTTCTGCTCCTCCTATTTCAAACCTCATGTTGCTACGAATAGAACGAGGGCTCCGAGAAACGACGGATATCAAGAATTTAATGATGGAATACTGAAAGTATTCAATGCGTCCGAAAGCCTTCGGGAAAATGAAGAAGAGATATTTGAATGACGAAGAGCTAAGGGCTGCTCAGTTGTATGTATTACTCAATTGCGACGAGGATGAAGGAAAGCTAGAGAGGTAAGTAAGGAATGATGAGTTTACGTCATCTCAATGTAATAGTATAAGCTAATATTATTGTACTAATCGTTCTAATGCTTCGTTGTTTTCCAGCACATATAATGATGAGTTGAGGCTGGTTAGACCCTACCTAACAGACGAAGCATTAGAACAAGAAATGAGACATCATTTTCCTTCTTGGTTGAGCGAATATGTAAGCAGTTCGGTAATATTTACTGGCCTCTTCTAATGCAACTGCGCAATAATAACTTATTATCTCTTCTTTGATATTCAGGTCGATCGTCTAATTTCACCCGAGATTGAATTAATTAGAACTCTTGCCAAGGGACCAATTACTTTTGTTAAAACATGGCCAAGTTATTGTGTCAATGGCTTTCGGTTCAAGTCGACAAATGCTCCGATCAGAGACAGCTTCCTGGATCTTGATTCCACGAAGAACAGTTGTTTGTGTATCAAGTCTTCGAACTACAAAGACGTCGATCCAGGAAATGATTTCTTTGGCATCTTGCGAGAGATTGTGGAGTTGTCATATAATTATGGCAGAGAACCTGCAAAGATCGTGTTGTTCAAGTGTGAATGGTTCGATCCGATTGAAAATCAAGGCTGGAAAATTGACAAGCATGGTCTTGTGGATATAAACTACAAGCGTAGATCAAGGCTACGAACCGTTTGTCCTAGCAACTCAGGCTCAGCTCGTGTATTTCACAGCTTATCCGAGACGGGGAGCAACGAAGTCTGACTGGTGGGCAGTATGCAAGACTAAAGCTAGAGATACTTTTGATGTTGATGAAAAAGCTTACCAGGAGGACGAGCTACCTCCTGTAACCAATATTGTCGATGTGGACTCCACGGAAGTTACGCATTACACGACACATAATGTAGAAGATGTAGAATTATCCGAAGAGGAAGACGAAGCCGACGAAGGTGAAGACGAAAGTGAAGATGAGGAGGAAGAGGAAGATGAGGTCGAGGAAGACGAACAAGATGATTATTCTGAAGATGATTGAGAGAGATATACTTATCTGGACTTAGATGTTTCTTCTAGAATATATTATCTGGACTTAGATGTTTATTGTAGAATGTATCATCATATGTTACCTTGGTTATTATCTTTGTTGTACTGTCATATTTCTATTCTCTATTATTTGTTGTATTGTCATATTTCTAGTCTCTAATATTTGTACTGTCATATTTCTAGTCTCTATTATTTGTTGTACTGTCATATTTCTAGTCTCTATTATATCTTGTACTATCATATGCTGTTATCAGGTATGGCAGGTCGTCGCGGACATTTACGAGGGCCACGAGGAGGTCGGGATCCTCCGTACTTCCTACAGGTACTGCTAGGGGACGGAGTTTGCCTTCGGTACCTCCTATTGGTACCGGCTCTGGATCCTCGTCGCCGATTACTCCTCCATATCGGACAGTAGTTGGGCCGGTTGGGACGACGTCACGTGGCATATCTCCTGGGACGAGTAGTTCCAGACCTGTTGAGATGCTCCCCCGTCTAGCGTTCCTGATGTTGATACGACGATGGAGACGATGAGCAGATGGCCGAGGAGGATGCGCCGACGGCCGACCAGCATCATGAAGATGATGCGTGCACCTCCGGAGGAGGGGAGGACGGAGATCTGGGCCGACGGTACAAAGTAGGTATTTTGGTTTATGATTTTTTTTTCTTCTGTTTTTATCATAAATTAATTTTTTTCATGAATATAATGTATGTATAGATATCGTCCTCCAGGGTACAGAGACGCCTAGGCGATATGCTGAGGCATAATTATGGTGGTCCCTGGATTAACTACTCTGATGCTCCAGACGAAAGGAAGAACTTCTGGTTTACGCGCTTCAAGGTTAAAATAGATTTGTTTTTAACATGAATCATTTAATTTATGCATATTATATATAACTGATAAATATTTGGTTTCGTACTGTTCTAGGATATGTTTTACTATCCGCCGCACCGGGCCGAGCAGATCGAGGGGATGTTTCCTTCCGTCGCTGCTAAGCTGATCCGCGACTCTATTAATGATCAGAAGGAACGTGATCGTGCCGGAAAGCCGATCAAAGGTTGGATCACCCCTGATCAGTGGAATGAGATGAAGGCTCGATTCAACGAGCCAAGGTACAAGGAGAAGTCGGAGAAGGCTAAGGCGGCTAGGCAACATGCCTCGAAGTGGTGCGGTGGGTCGATTCCGATGACGGAACATTTCCGTCGTCTGGTATGTCTTTCTCTTTTAGAAATATTATTTTAATGCAAATCCGATAAATTATTACTAAGATAATATATTTAATTACAGGTAAGGAAGGTCGGTAACGCCGACATGGTGACCGTCTTCCTGGCCACCCATCGGAAGGGCGGAGTCCTTATTGACGAGAGGGCCGAGCAGACCTATGTAAGTATTACAATACGTTATCTTAATTTAATACTTCGTGTCCATTTTAATATAACTTAGTAAATATGATGCAAATAAATATTCATGAAGTTAGTAAAAATAAGTACATTAATTAGAAATTAGAAATCATAGAGTACTATCCATACTTTCTAGGCCGAGTATACGAGGCTGCGGAAACGGGCGGCTGCTAGTGCACCTGATGCAGGAGAGGCCGGTACTTCCTCGCAGCCCACTCAAGCTCCGTCGGCGGACGAGCTGTGGATGACCGCCGCTGGTGGCCTCCGTAGGGGTACGTACTACGGTACGGGATCCTATGGCGCCCTAGTTACGACCCAGTCCTCTAGGACATCTCCTGCTAGTGTGCATGGTCCACAGCCGTCCCAGGAGTCTGCCCGAGTCCACCAGATGATGGAGTCTCTCCGTGACGACCTGCTACGACGGATCGAGCAGCAGTCTCAGCATCCTACGGACGATCCTGCGCTGCTAGCACGATTGGATGCGCTCGACCGCGGCATTATAGACCTCAGGGAGACGACTGAGAGGACAGAGCGCGCCGTTGGAGGGTTAGAGCGCACGGTGACGGAGTTGCAGACAGGACAGGTGACCATGGCCGAGACGGTGAGATTGGCGCAGGATTCGATGGTCCAGAGCAGTGGTAGAATGTTATCTATCATGGATTCATACAACCAGCGACTTACAAGCGTTGGAGCATGCTGGTACTCTGGGTGCGCCTTCATCGTCGTCGACTCCGCCGCCTCCACCGCCTTCTTCTTCGACACCGACTCCACCGACGTCACAGCCTGGCGCTCCATCTGTATCGATTTCACTTGCGGAGTATGAGGAGTTTTTTACGCCTTCGTCGCGGCGGTGCCCCTCCTGCACCAGATCACTAGTAGTCCTAGTTAGGACTTTTGTTTGTGTTTGTATCATCTTATGTTTGTGACTTATGATTGGATGTTTGTATTGGATGTTAGTTGTGTTTGTATCGAATTGACTTGTGACTTGTTTGGATTGGATGTTAATTCCTTCGTCGATAAATGTTAATTGTGTTTGGATTGGATGTTAATTACTTAGATTAAGCTATCTGTGATTTGGAATTGTGAGTGGGGGTTTGAATGCGCTGTGATTTGGAATTGTGAGTGGGGATTTGAATGTGTACCTATATGTGTTTTATAGAATTGTGAGTGGTAATATAGAATCTGTGTTTTATTTTTTTTTATTTTTTTACAACTTTAGCGACGTTTAGCGACGCTTACTGACGTTTAGCGACGTCTTTTTCCGACGTTTACCAACGACAAGCTGCAAATAATATATTTTTTCCGACGTTTTACCGACATTTACCGACGACTAACTGCAAAAAAGTACAGCTCTCCGACGTATTTACCGACGTTTACCGACACTAGCTGCAAAAATGTACAGGACCTTTACCGACGTCTAGCGACAACATTCACGTCGCTATATTACCGACGAAACGACGGTAGACGTCGGTAACTATTCCAGGTCTTTACCGACGTGTAGCGACTACATATACGTCGCTAATATACCGACGGAACGACGATAAACGTCGATAACTCACCGACGTACTGTTACGTCGCTGAATGTCGGTAATTGCGACGTTCAGCGACGTTTTCGTAATCAGCGACTAAGGAAACGGCGACAAAACCTAAACGTCGGTAAATACGTCGGTGATACATATTAGCGACGGATTTTGTTGTTTTTCCGACGTTTTTGGGCGTCGCTAAAACCACTTATTTTGGTAGTCTTCCTAATTACTAAGTTGTCTTCCTAATTACTAAAGGTAGTCTTCCTAATTACTTAATATTTCTTAATTAGTTTAGGAAGACTCTTTAGGAAGACCAAAAGGTAGTCTTCCTAATTACTAAGTTGTTATTAAAATTAATGAACTATTTTTAATTAGTATAAGTATGTAAGGGTATTTTCGGAATTTAAAAGTTTCACCATCTAAGTTTTTCTATTATATAGTAGAATATATATATATATATATATATATATATATATATATATATATATATATATATATATATATATATATATATATATATATATATATATTTCTCTTGCACAATCGGCCAAGACTAGAACTTCATATTCTATTTCTACAACGTTTTCTTGTTTATCATGAATCAGATTACTGTCACTAGCTAGTTGTATTTGTTGCCAATACTAGACCAATGTTTTTCTTTGTCATTATATGTCTTCTACATATTCAGTGTATATTTGGAACTTGTGATTGTTTCTTGGCAGACAACCGTTTGTAACAACTCAAATCATATGGCTATTTGGAGTAATTGCTCTTTAAGCCAAACGTTGTGACATTCTCTCTAAGCTACTAACCATATTTAATGGTATTTTAATTTGGCTTTTATGCACCTATTTTAATATGGAACATTCTTGTTGAGAGGTGTATATATATATTTAGCTAAGAAGGAATTTATACTACAATTTCAAATCCTTACTTTGTGCATAGAGGACTTTACTATGTAGAAAATATTGGACACTATTCGGCAAGTGGAAGTATCAATTACTGCACATGCACTTCTTTACTGAGTTGACATATAAAAAAAATACAAGAGAAATGAGGTTGTCTCGTTATCCTTTTCATATTGCTTCATATTTTTCAAACTTATTTATTTTTGTCTGAACTCATCATAGATATATTGTTGAGGAAAATAATAATAATAATAATAATAATAATAATAATAATAATAATAATAATAATTTGCATTGTTTCAATTACATTTTTGTTAATATGCAAACTAACCTCTTCTTCCTAGAAGACAAAATATTTCGAATATTTAGAAAACGAGAGATGTTAACTGCGACGGTAATACAAATTTATTTTTGTATTTTTTTTAACATGGTCTTTGTATTGCTATCTCTCTAAGTCAGAAGCATTAGAGACTGTGACTCGTTAGAGAAGACTCAAACATGCTAAGGGTGAAGGTAAGATATATAAAAATCCTTCCCTCTATCGGTATGAATTTGATATTTGTAAGTCTCTTCTCCAAATTATTGAATACTAATGGATATTTAGTGAGGATAATAAAACTACTTAAATAATGTACTAAATGACATTTCTTCTGAAGTACTATTACTAAGACGAAATCGAGCAGTACAGAATTGCTCCGATCATATAGAAAGGTATTTTTTTTCATTTACAATTCACATATTCTATTCATTTTGATTACTAAGCTTAGTTGGACAAACATATGAAGTCCGTAAGCCACCACTCTTGGTTTCTGGTGATAATGGATAAACTTTCTTGATCGATCTACATGTTTGAACCTTAAATGATTATATTATCATAATATTAGAATTTCTAGTCAGAAAGACATCATAACATTGTTTTGTCATAATATTTAGATTATGTTAGACAAACATTGGTTTGCATATAGTCTGTGATATTATAATTCCTTTTGACACATTCAAACGAAGTCAGAATAAAATAGTTTAGTGATATTGCAAAATTCCTTTAAATCTAAGTTTTAAAAGTTGAGATTATTTTTGGTACAAGCCGAAAGGGTCCTTCTGTCAACCGGACGTAAATAGCCCTAAGCGACACGGTACTTAATCGTCCCCCTGTGGACCTCCGCTAGCTGGGAACCGGCCCCTACAGCTAATCCAAATTAATCGACACTTGATAAACTAAAGATTTCTTAAGGTTGATTAGCAAAATCGCTTAAACTACTATTCTAGTACTTTAGACTGTTTTTTTTTACATAGCTAGCAAAGATATATCTTTAGAGCCAAGACTAAAAATTATTTTGTCTTACTTTAAGAAGTGATCGAGTTAGATGAGCTTTTGCTCACTATCCTAGTGAAACCCGTATTTTCGAAATTATTGAATTATTGGATTAATTGCAATTTGGATGGTTATTGGATTTTGGTTATATATATATATATATATATATATATATATATATATATATATATATATATATATATATATATATATATATGATTAGATTAGTATTATATTTATTAATATTATCTTTACTGGTTCGAAATTATTTTCAAAATAATAAATGACATGGTTTTGTTTGTCGACCCGAGCCCGGTCCCAGTTTGAACCCGTTCCCAATTAGGTTCACATAATTACTAAATTGCATCACGTATGTATATATATAACTATGTATTTATATAAGAGGAAGAGAAAAAAAAGGAATAATAAAATAAAACACAAAAACCCGACCCGTTACCTAACCCCTAACCCGGTCCCCCCAAATCCCACGACCTGGCATAGCTTCTCCCCTTTCTTCTCCTCCTTTCCCTCTCCTCCTTATTTTTCCCCACTCTTTCTCACCACTCCCCTCATAACTCCCTCCAGAACCTCACCATCTCCCTCACAAAAAATTTCACACTCCAGAAAACCCCTCCATCTCCTCTCCCCGAGCCCCTCTCGACCCCGATCTCCCCGACCGCTCCCCCTCGGCCAGCCCAGCCGAGCCAGCCCCGCCGGCCTCCTCCGGCGCTCGATTCCAAGCCGGCCACCCTCTCGGCCCTGCCTCCAGCGCCCAGCGCCGGCCCCTCCGGCACCCCCCTGCTGCGCGCCTTCCCGCGCGAGCACCGGCCGACCCCCTCGGCCGTTTTCCCTCTTCTCGAGCTCCCGATCGCCATCCCACCAGCGCTGTCCCGCGCTCCGGCCGACCGCTCCCCTCTGTCCCGGTCCCCGCGCGCCTCCCGCGCCCCCGCTGTTCCGACAGCGCTGTCCAGCGCTGTTTCGTGGTCTTCGAACCTGCTGTCCGCGCTTTCCGCGGTTTCGTTGCGCCGATTCCGCTGCTGTTCGTGGTTTTTCTTTCTTTAATATCATCTGAGAGCTCTAGCCGAGCAACCCAAGGTATACCTCGTGTCCCTGCGTCCCTATTCTTGATGTCGATGATGATACGGTCCCCGATCCCGTTACGGGATTCGGTTTAGGCGATGGTAGTTTAGGAATTTTTGAATCCCATTTTGGAATGATTCGTTAGTTTTGTTTAGTTCTGTGGATTTTGGTTCCCCGAACTTCATTTCCGAATTTTCGAATTTATTTCGGAAAAGTTTATGTGGTTTTGGTATATATATATATATATATTGTGATGTGTTTTTCTGGGTTGGAATATTGGTGGATTGGTTTGGGTCCCAGGTTGGGACATTTATTGGTTGTGTTTGTGGCATCCTCCCAGGATTGGGTTATCCCAAATACAGAGAAGATGCAGCCCAAATTTTCGGAAAATATTTTTAAAAAGGGATTTTTATATAAAATTAGCAAATTTGAGAAAAACCTATTTTCAAGAAATCGGTCTTTGCAAAATGATTTATAGATTGGATTATGCTGGCTTTCGGATTTTATGGATTTTGTATCACCCTTTAGGCGATGACCATATCGGTCGAATGAGCCTCGACGAAGCGCAAACGCTACAGGGTTCCTGTACGTTGAGTCGCTAGCCAGTAACATGACATTTGGACCAATCTGAGACATTTTTTCAATTTAAATTATATTTCATTATTAGAACTGGTACTGGTTTTAGTATTTTTGGTGCAGGGCTTCGGCCTACTGTTTGGACCGCTCGCGGCACTCAGAGCTCGCCTTAGAAAATTATTTTATTTATGTAAAATTTGTAAGGGCATAAGCCCAATTTTCTACTTTATTTCACTATGACCCTGTATTGTGTAGCTTAGAATTTTACTTTCTTTTCTGAGTTGGTTTTCTTTTTTAGACGCGTAAACTATAATTAATATATTAATTATTTTTGTATAAAATTAATAAGGATTTTCACAAGTTAATTAAATGAATAAAATATTAGCAAGATAATAAGTTCATATGTTATCACTAAAAGAAATCTAGCCTTATATACGTTACTAAAAATACAAAGTTTTGCCAAGTTGACCGATAATTGCTATTTTTCCCAATTAACTGAATTAACCGGTTTAACCAAGTAAATGACAACCAACGTAGCTCGCGACGTTAAGCATTACAGTAGATTAGCTAAATAATATAAAATATGACTAGGGCTTTGCTACTAGAGATTGTAACTAGCACACCTAGAATGGTTCAATTTTTGGATGCTGAGTCAGGAATTCTCAATTGTAGGGTTTCGAGGACAGTACTAGCCTCTTCCCGGAACCAACATCGTTTTCAGTCATAAACAAAGGCAAGTACGGTTGTTTTTATTGAGAAATTTAATTAGTAATTGTT
Organism: Iris pallida; assembly: GCA_029216955.1. Classification (NCBI taxonomy): domain Eukaryota; kingdom Viridiplantae; phylum Streptophyta; class Magnoliopsida; order Asparagales; family Iridaceae; genus Iris; species Iris pallida. Next base: position 26,415 of record JANAVB010041265.1, on the reverse strand, counting down.
ATCTGCAAGCTTAAACCACATTGTTACACGGAACTCTCTCCTAGAGTATTGATTGATATTGATTGATTGCGGGATATTGGAGGAGTAGTGTAGTGTCTATGACCAATATCCCGAATAGTATAATGATTGTGTTAGCTTACCCCTCTTACACACGGGGATAAGCCATATCGTATCGCTAGGATACAATTGTACAACCCAAGCCGGTCATAGTCATTATCTACTCAAATCACATTGTTTTCTATCGTGTAGAATTGTTGGAAAATATTATTTGAAAACTGTTTAATATTGCAAATTTCTAATTATTAGTTGAACTGTTTAATTTTCATAATTGTACTTTGCTCCTTTCCTGACTGGATCCCCCACCCCCAATAGGTTTCACTGATGAGGTTGAGCTACTGATAAGTAGTTACTATGATCCTGAGTTATACCCAGCTGTGCTTCCAGAGGATGCTGATCTAGGGACTGATGAACCTTCCATTTAGATGTTATCTTATTTTCTAGTTGATGTTTGATGTTTTAAGACAGTTCTTATTATCAGTTGTAATTCTATTTGAACAAGGTTTTAATATTCGAAGTAATAAAAGTTGTGGCAATTAAATTGTGTTGTTGATTACAAGCAATAGTGGATACATCTTACTGCCGCCGTCTCAACAATGGTGCATGCTGGGCATGGTCCGATACGACCCAAGAAATTGGGACCGGCTCGTGACATGTTTTTAGTGGTGGCCCATGCAGGTCATTCAATAACTTAGGAGAACATCTCTAAAAACAAATAGAACACTAGAACATTAATTTGTCACAACATAGGACCGAAATATATATTAAATAAATATTTTTGATTGTTATACACTGGTAGGCTACCTTGCTTATGTTCTGCATCCTAAACCTTCCAGAATTTGGCCAAGAAAAAGACCACCCCTGCTGGCGATGAGGTGTCATCACCCGAACACACCCCATCTCCTCCAGCATGTCCAGACCCCTCACCTTTGCAGCTGACCGACCGTCCCCATCAATCACCAGCACTCCGTGGCGTTTATGCTACTACATCTCAAGCGGCGAACCCTACACCTCCCCGGACCGATCAGCAGTCCCCTGCGGTAGTGCCTGCTCCAGCTGCACCACCAGTGCCCGTAGACCCTACCGACCTCGTAGGCCTGCTACGAGGAGTGCTTGAGGCCCAGAGAGCCCAAGCTGAAGCTCATTACGAAGAGACTGCGATTTATCGTGAACAGACCGCGATTATGCGAGAAGGCATGGAGAACGCCCACAACGTGGCTATGGCTGCCCTCGAGAGAGAAGGAGCATCTCAATCGGAACCAAGACCTGCTAAGGTAAACATAAATCCAAGAGTTATTTATGTAGCATTAAGGCCATTCAATTTGATGAGAGACATATTAATATGTGAAGGTCGACGATATCGAGAGTTTCAAGAAGCAGGGCCCTCGACCCTTCAAGGGAATCGAGGAAATCATCTATGCTGATGAATGGCTCGATAGCATGGAGCGTCTCCTCAGCGTCGCTCGACTTCCGGAAGACCTCAAGGCTGAAGCAGTAGGACTCCAGCTGCAAGATGTAGCCAGCATCTGGTATCGAAATGAACCCCGACTCCAGGATAAACAGCTGGACTGGGACACCTTTAAGAGGTTGTTTCGCAGGAAGTTCTTCCCAACATCCGAGTTGCGGGAGATGGAAAGACAGTTCCAAGACCTGAAGTAAGAAAACATGACGGTTGGAGAGTATACAGCAGAGTTCGGCCGACTTAGCCGCTTTGCCAAGAATTTGGTTGCTGACCCCGCAGATCGTGCTGAACGATTCAGGTATGGACTAAGGGAAGAAATTCGTACCCCTGTGATCTCTGGCGGTGCTAAGACTTATGAGAGGATCCTGCAACGAGCTCAGGATGTGGAGAAAAGCCAGACTACTCGTCCAAAGAGGGAGTATCCTGGAACTAGCAACTTCTAGGATAACCAGTAGAGGCCCCATGTCAACAACAACAACAACATGCCTCAACACCAGCAGCAGTACCATCAGGCAAGGACCAATGATAGAGCGCCTCAGAAGCAGATCCCTGTCTGCAATTTCTACAAGAGGGCAGGACTGTAGGCCTTAAAAATGAACAGTCACGCTGAGTTGATCAGAACAAAAGTCACGCTGAGTTGATCAGGACAATATTTAAAAATCATGCTGGGAAACAGCTCATCATTTATCAGAGTGTAATTATGACTGACAGCACGACAGTTGAAGAATGTCTTCTCGTATGCCACGTATGCACAGAACTCGAGAGATCACAGTCGACTATTGCGTGACTTTCAAAATCTTCTTCAGCAAGACTCAGCCTTCACCAAGTTGGCGTACCAAAAGAGCTTCTTGTCATTTAATGCAACTGACAAAAGCAATCACTGTCAGAGATTTTGTGTCAGTCAAAGCACGTCGAATCAAGACAGCTGGCAGTCCTGCCTCAATCGGGCATGGATTATGTTCTTTCCCAAAGTTTGCGTATATTTTGAGCTTTCTGTCTCAAGTTTGCGTGGATTATGAAGTTTCTTGCTCCACATCTGCGTGGATTGTGAAGCTTTCTGCCCCAAGTCTGCGTGGATTGTGAAGCTTTTTGCCCCAAGCCTGCGTGGATTCTGAAGCTTCTTGCCCCAAGTTTGCGTAGATTTTAAAGCTTTTGCCCCGAGTCTGCGTGGATTTCGTCTTCAACAAGTCTGCGTGGATTTTATCAAATTGGAGTACGTGGCAGCCATGCCACTGATCTCTCGCCTGCGTGTCCTGTAACTTGTACACGACTCATGCATGATTGCCATGTGTCCAACAGTTACAGGCCATGTCCAGTAACTGCTCACAACCTTGCGTATGTTAAATCCTGCGTGATTTTCAACTAGGCACAGGCTGTGAAGACAGTTATCCTTTCAGTTATTTTTGACTCTATAAATAGAGTTCTTTTTTTCATTCATTATACAGATACATAGTTATCTAACTTACTGTTAAAATTTTGAGAGCTTTTCTTCTTCGCATAGTCCAAGGGATAAAGCGATCGTCTTCTAGATCGGATTCCTACAGTTGTAATTTTCCCAGATACACAATAAATAAAGTGAATTTATTTATGGAAAACAAATTGGCGACTCTGCTGGGGAAAACCATCTCCTCTTCTGAGATGGCAACAACTCAATGCGACACTTCGTCAGTCGGCTCGACGAAGAAGGTGATGACGATCTAATTCGATCAACTCGCCTATGAAGAAATGCAGCGGGCTAAGAGTGGCAAACCCACTTCAGCCTCCATCATCACTGCCAAGTCGAAGGGACACTCTGTTTATGTCCCTAAGAATCAATTAGCAGCCAATGGTGAAGTCTCTTCCATAGTGTCTACTCCTAACACTGGCAAGAACTCTACTGCAAGCACGCACACTCTTGTGCGCTCGAAGATGACAGCAACCAAAAATCACGCTGACAGTACTGGCTCCTTAGCCAAATCTGTTCCAGCATGTAATCTCAATCCTAAAAATCATACTGACAGCACTGGCTCCTTAGCCAAATCTGTTCCAGCGTGTATTTCCAAAATCAAAAATCATGCTGACAGCACTGGCTCCTTAGCCAAATCTGTTCCAGCGTGTATTTCCAAAATCAAAAATCACGCTGATAGTACTGGCTCTTTAGCCAAATCTGTTCCAGCGTGTAATCTCAATCCTAAAAGTCACGCTGACAGCACTGGCTCCTTAGCCAAATCTGTTCCAGCGTGTAATTCTAAATCCAAAAGCCACGCTAACAGTACTGGTTCTTTAACCAAATCTGTTTCAGCGTGTATTTCATCTAAGAAGAATAGCTCTTTAGCTATCTCTTCTTCTGTGCCATGTTCTACTAGAACTGGGGGTGGTCTTCCACACAAAGTCCCTTCGAAAAGAGATGACTCTTTAGTTGTTTCTTCTGTTTCTGTAGTTTTTACTTCAGGAACAGCTTTGACTGACAATTTTGTTAGTCAAAGAAAAGGAGATAGTCTTTTGACTACTCTTCCTTCTGGACATTCTATGTCTCAAAAATTGAATAAGTCTAAGAAGAAACATTCTTTAATGTCTTCTTCTACGACTTCTTCGAATTGGGCACAGAATTTGTCTAGAAAAGGTCTGTTACCAACTCCTAATAAAGGGGGTGGTTTAACTCTTCCTTCTCTGCAAATATCCAGATCAATGGAAGGAAAACTCCAAGTTTCAAAAATCGATGTGTTACCTCCAATTGATCTAAGAACAAAACTTAATCAAACCCATTTGGGAAGCACTTCTAATGTTAAGAAACCACACCAATCGGATATGAAAATAAAAGATCCGGATGCAGAGTATGCTAGAAATTATGTGGCTCATATTAATCATTCCCTATATAATCAAGAGCCATCAAGACCCAAGAACCAGAAATATACTCCTAAAATTACACAAAGAGTGTTCTCTGATCTACCTCAATCTTCACAGATAGATCTACGGGAACACCTTCAACAGAAGAGAAGGAATAATTCTATGACAATGGATCATGCTGAATGTGACTTCCAGCCAAGAGTCATAATTCAATGCAGATGTCAATCAATGGTTCAGGACCATGTTGATCATGAATGTGATTTCCAGCCGAGAGTCACAATGTAATACAGATGTCAAACAAAACGACAATCTGTCTTCAATCGGATTCAGTGTGAACCTATGCCTGATGAAGATGAGCCTTTGTTTGCTTCTGTCAACATGACCTCTCGGGATACTGGAGGTAGAGCTGATAGTCCAGATGGAGTATATAGAGGCACAAGAGCAAGAGTCTTGGCCTCTAGTCAAAGAACTTTGATTTCTGAAGATGATTCTGATTCCTTGGAGAATCTAACTTCCCACCTCTTCCTACTGGGGGTAGTTCTCCTATAATTGACTTTGATGCACAAAGCAATGATTCAGAACAAACAACATCTACTAGTTCATCAATAATCCCTTGTACAGTCACGACTTATATGGTTGATGGGAATACTGATGAACCTTCTTCTTCCTTGACTCCTCAAGAACAAAGGATTGCTTCTTTAGAACAGCAAATAAAGTCTATGGCCGATACTATGAAGTCAATGTATGAACTCATGGCAACTCAGATACAAAATCGACAGACTGTACCAGATGCCATACCAATTGACACTGTTATAAGTCCAGTACAAGTTCCTCCAGCAATATAATCCAATACTCCTGGACCAGCTCAACCAAATCCTAGTCTCTCTGGAGCTGGGGGTAGTGCTTATAATGCTGTTCCTCCTCCCAACTATTCTCTACAAGCTATAACTCCACAATCTTTCGGAGTTGTTAATGAAGAATTGAGGAATCTCAAAACTCAATTCGAGGCATTAAAACAGAAGGATGGTTTACAAAGATTAGGCATCAAGCAACCTTATCCGATAGAATGGAAGCAAGTATCATATCCTCCTAAATACAAGCCTCCTACTATCTCATTCTGTGATGGAACCACTTCTCCAAGTCAGTTTATTAATCACTTTGAAGTGATGACTGATCAATTGCAACCAAGCGACGCCCTCCTTACTCGGGTGTTTGTTGGATGTCTCAAGGGAACAACTTATGAATGGTATAGAAGTCTCCCAGATGGGTGCATTAACTCATTTGCCGGTTTCAAACAGATGTTTCTTGAAAGGTTCTATGAAGGGCTCAATGACATGACTATGTCTGCTCTTATTAGAATCAAACAAAAAAATAATAAAACTACAGAGGATTTCATTGAACGATTTCGAAGAGAAGCTCTGAAGATGCCTCTTGGAACTCCTGATGCTGTCACTATCGACACATGCAAATCAAATTTGTTGCCAATCATCAGCATGTGGACAGGATCCACCCAATTTCAAGACTGGCCTTCTTTTATAGTTAGTGCTAAGGCCACAAAAATTAGTGCTGAAACCTTCAAAGGTTTAGGAGTGCATATGACTCCCAAAGAAACAGGTCAAGGTGCTAACAATAATGCTAAAAACAATGCTCGTAAGGGAAAAGAAACTCTTGAAGTTAATCTTCAGAGCAAAGATACATCAACTGTTCAAACTTCTCCTACTTCTACAACCCAACAAACAAGAGCACCTCGCCCCAAGGAAGAATACTCTTTCGATGATGACGATGTCCTTGGTATCTTTGAATGTCTGCTGAAAGGTAATAAAATACAATTACCTGAAATCAAGAAACCTGATGAAGCTGGTAAGACAGATCATCCCAAATACTGTCCATACCACCGAATGTTGGGTCACACAATTCGTACATGTTATGTACTGAAAGGAAAGATCCAAGAAATGATTAAATCTGGAGCTATCTCTCTTACTCCAAAAGAGAAGACCGTCACCTCCAACGTCGTCTCTATGCAATTCAGAGATTTTCCTCCTCAACTCCTTGAAAGTGGGATCGTTCCTATTCCCAAGGCAACTCTTGAAATAGTGAATATTCCTCCTCCACAGTCTGAAGAATTAGTGCCAATCACTTTGGAAACATGAGAAATCATGTGGATCCATCCTGATCTAGTGGCAGATTTTGAATCGCCTTCTCCTCAAAAGACTACTTCTCGATAGTCCAAGATGGCTGGAAAGATTAAGTCATGTCATATGACTTCTCTTGGATCTATCTCTGACACAGAGCCAAAAGACAAAGAAGAAGCACTTGCTGGTGCTACTCGAACAGGGAAACCTTATCTAAAGGATTATTCCAAAAATCCTGAGGATACTCCTGATACCCCTCCTGCTGATAAAGACGCTCCTAATGTTCCTCCTGAAGAAGAATCATCCACTGCACCTGTTCCTTCAACTACCCCAGTTGAACCTGTTTCTTCCAAGCCTACAGCTCTTGAGAAAGGCAAACAACAGGCTCGGTTTGATAAACCAATCAAGAAGTCCCCTCCTCTTGGACTTCAGAAGCCTTATAATTTTGACATTCTAGCTCAACTTGCTAATACTCCAGCTAGAATGTCCCTCTTTGAACTTTTACGTCTTTCTAAAGAGACTCGGGAGACGTTAAGTGAAGCACTTCTACAAGCTGACTCTTGTCTTGCACAGTTAAAGAAGCCAGATGCAGAACCTGCCACTTGCTTACATTGCAACAGTGTACTGGAGATTATCCCAAATATCACCTTTACACAAGACGACATGCTACTGGAGGATAATCGACATGATCGGCCTCTCTATTATACCGGTTATATCGACACGATGAAGATAGATCGTATCCTCATTGATCCAGGGTCTGCTATAAGCATAATGCCAAAGAGTCTGTTGGATGAACTAAAAATCCCTCTTCACAAGCTTTCCAAGACGGTTACTACTATCCTGGGATTCAATCAAAGTAGGAGCGAGCCTTTGGGAAAGATTCATCTGAAGCTTCAAATAGGTGATTTCAGATCTAAAGTCACTTTCTATGTGATCGAGATTGTAGGATCCTACAATCTTCTTCTTGGGAGGCCCTTTCTTTATGAAAATAATGTGGTGCCTTCTACTCTTCATCAGTGTTTTAAATACATTGATAGCAATAGAAGAGTACAAAAAGAAGTTGCTGATATAAATCCCTTCCATGGGGTTGAAGCCTATTTCAATGATTCCCGAATGTACAAAGAAGAGTATACAAGGGTGATACAAGCTATGGAGAAAGATGATTCACAAAGTGAGACTTTAATAATTCCTGTTGAAAGTCGAACTACTCAGCAACAATCTCCCAAACCCTCTGGAGAAGGTTCTTTCATCATTCCGGTGAGTGGACGAATTTCTCCATTACCTCAGTCGTCTACTCAGGATACACTGATCATTCCTGTCAGTGGGCGTACTGCAGTTCCTGTATCTTCACATATGAAACATGATACTCTGCTAATTCCAGTTGGAGGGCGGATTACTCTTCCATCTCAAACTTCAAGGGAGCTCACCTCTTCTGAGCCATTTGTTATCGATCTTAATCGAAACAACGCTTCTTCTCATTCATCTTCTCCCCCTTTAGTCATTGATTTGGCTAAGATCTCTAAGGCTCAGCCTTCTCCCAATGTAAATATTGCTGCTTTTATATTTAATAAAAGGTCTCCATCTTTGCAGTATATTGATGTGTGTAATTATGTTCATAGTTATTTACATTTGTTAGATGACTTGAACACAATAACCATAGGAGTTGTACAGACTGCTCATACAGATGTATCCCTAGAACCTGTACAATCTTCATACTTTCTTGTTCCCAGCAGAAAGCCAGGAGACATTCCAATATTCTTCTACAAAGGGCCCCAAAATCCTTCTGATTTTGAAGATGAGGACAAAAACGATAATACTGGAAGATTACAACTACGTCGTTATAGTCAGCAATCTAAAGACGTCATTAAAAATATGGGCTATGACTTCAGAACTGGCCTCAACAGTGGAAAAGGAAGAAAAATGCCTGTCCGGATTCCTCCTCTGAAATATGGGAGGACGAAATGCGGATTGGGCTATACTGCTCCTACTCCTTTTATCAATATTGTTCATGAAGATCCCGAATCTGACGAAGATAAGAGATCTGATTCTTCTAGTACTACCTCTTGGGATTTCGATACGAGTATCGGTGATTTCTACTGCAACATTCTGTCTTCCAACATGGTCTCCATTGACGGTTCTGAGGAAGATGATGAAGACGAAGATGAGTTTGAAATCTCACCTGAATCAGAACAATGGGCCCAAAGGTTAGATAATCAATGGGAGTTCCGATTTGAGCAAAAAGAACCTCCAACTGAAGACAAACTTGTTCAAATAGATGTTGGTGAAGAGGGATCTCCCAAACCAATATTCATCAGTGAAAGTCTTTCAAAAACTGATAAGTAAGACATGATTAAACTTATTCGTGACTACATCGATGTCTTCGCTTGGAGTTATGAAGATATGCCAGGACTCGATCCACAAATCGTAACTCACAAGCTCAATATCTTGCCGAATGCTAAACCGGTCAAACAACAACAGCGACGATTTCGTCCAGATATTATGGATGCAATTGAAACTGAAGTCAATAAACTCATGACCTCTGGGTTTATTAGAGAGGAACAACATTCCGATTGGATGGCTAACATAGTTCCTGTTCTTAAAAAGACTGGCAAGATCAGAGTTTGCATAGACTTCCGCGATCTCAATACGGCATGTCCTAAAGACGAATTCCCTCTACCAATCACTGATGTCATGATCGATAATACCTGTGGGTTTGAACGGATGTCATTCATGGACGGGTATTCTGGGCACAATCAGATTAAAATGTTTCCAGATGACGAGAAACACACTTCTTTCAGAACGTCGATTGGTACATATTGTTATACAGTTATGCCATTCGGTCTCAAGAATGCAGGAGCAACTTATCAACGAGCCATGAGCACTATATTCCGTGAACATTTGCGGAAAACAGTCGAATGCTACGTTGATGATATTGCAGTCAAAAGTCGACAAAAGGAGCATCATATCCAAGATTTGAAGACTATATTTGATCTAATGTGTAAGCATCAATTAAAGATGAACCCTACTAAGTCCTTCTTAGACGTCTCTAGTGGTAAATTTCTCGACTTTGTCATTACCTCTAAAGGTATACACGTGGATCCCGAGAAGATCAAAGCCATCCAAGAGATGCGTCCTCCACGCACCTTAAAAGAGCTACAAGGATTTCAAGGAAGGATCGCTTATATCAGGAGATTCATCTCTAATCTTTCAGGACGCTGTAGACTATTCAACAAACTTATGAAGAAAGGTGTCTCTTTTGTCTGGAATGATGAATGTCAGAAAGCATTCGATGATATAAAACAATATCTGATGAGCCCTCCAGTATTGGTACCTCCCGTCTCAGGAATTCCATTCCTCTTATATACCCGAGCAATGAGTCATTCATTGGGTGCATTGCTTGCTCAAAAGAATAAAAATGGTCATGAACAAGCCATCTACTATCTCAGTCGTACTATGACCGAAGCTGAACCTCGATATTCACCGGTCGAAAAAGAATGTCTAGCCTTGATGTTCGCTGTTCAAAAGACACGTCATTATATCATTGGCCAGACTATTCATGTCATTTCCAGGATCAATCCTATATGGGTCATGATGAAGAAACCTAGTGTTTTGAATTTTCGATTGGCTAATTGGGGAATCTTACTTGCTCAGTATGATATGCACTATATTCCTCAGAAATCTGTCAAAGGACAAGCCTTAGCTGATTTTCTGGCTGCACATTCAATTCCAAAAAATTCAAAACTCTATGATGAAATCCCAGATGAAGTCCTAGATTCAAACCAAATTGCTGAAGAAGATCCTACTTGGCGTCTATTCTTTGATGGAGCTTCAAGGATAGGTCATAATGGTGATATTGTCGCTGGAGTTGGAATCGTTCTTGTATCGCCAGAAGGTCTTGCTATCCAAAGAGCTTATTCTCTTGATCAGCCGTGTTCAAACAACGTAGCTGAGTACAATGCGTTACTCATTGGTCTTCAACTCGCTAAACATCTGAATAATCGACATTTGGAGGCGTACGGAGACTCTAAACTCATTGTCAATCAGATAAGGGGTACTTATGAAGTTCGCCATCAAGATCTGGTTCCTTATCATAGATCAGCTATATCTATGGCTTCTTCATTTAAAGAATTTTTCATTGAACATGTTAGGCGAGCATGTAACACAGAAGCTGATGCTCTAGCTAATCTTGCGGCGGTGTTGGCTATTCCGATTAAACGACAACAAATGATTGTTATTCGCAATCGAGAATTGTTTCATCTGGAAAATAACCTGACCCTAGGACTTCCAATTGACATTGAAGAATCAACGTCTCATGACGTCAATACAACAAGAGGATTTGGATTCAGTCGTAAATCTTTATCATCTTCATCTGATTCTAGCATGGAATTCTTCTTCAGTAATTCAGCTGAGACTCAGAATACAGATAAAGATTGGAGACTTCCTTTCTTAGATTTTGTATTGTATGACATTCTTCCAGATAATCCGAGTGAAGCAGCATCTATCAGACGACGATCACTCAGATTTTATTACAATCATACTACAAAAACCTTATATCGTCGAGCTTATGATGGTTTACTTCTTCGATGTGTTGCCGGTGACGAGGCTCAACAAATTATTCGCGAAGCACATGATGGAATTTGTGGAGCACATCAGCCTGGACCAAAACTTCAAGACCGTATTCGACGTATGGGTTATTATTGGCCCGCTATGGTATCAGACGCCATCGAATATGCAAAGAAGTGTAAAGCTTGTCAAATCCATGCGGATTTTATTCATCAACCCTCGGAATTTCTACATCCGACGGTAGCATCATGGCCCTTCGAAGCTTGGGACATGGACATTATCGGTCTGATCAATCCGCCGTCATCAAAAGGTCATCGGTTTATTCTCGCAATAACCGATTACTTTTCCAAATGGGCCGAAGCCATTCCTTTATCTGAAGTCAAGACGTCCAATGTCATCAGCTTTATTAAACACCACGTCATCTACAGATTTGGTGTTCCTCGACGCATTATTCATGATAATGGACCACAATTCGTCAGCCAAAAATTTACTCGATTCTGTGACGATCACCGGATCAATAATGTGGCTTCTACCGCATATAATCCGGCAGCTAATGGATTAGCAGAAGCTTTCAACAAGACCATCATTAAACTCCTAAAGAAGTTTGTCTCTACTAACAAATGTAATTGGAGTGAAAAGCTCAGTGAATGTTTGTGGGCTTACCGTACTACAGTTCGTAATGCTACTAAATGTACACCTTTCTCTCTGGTGTATGGATGCGAAGCTGTTCTTCCATTAGAGATTCAAATTCCTTCTTTAAGGATAGCAATCACTAATGAACTCACCGCCGAGAATAATGATCATTTTCGACTTCAGGAATTAGAAGCTCTGGATGAGAAGCGATTATTTGCTCAACAGAATATCGAATTCTATCAAGCTAGAATCTCAAGAGCTTTTAATAAGAAAGTCAGAGTTCGAGCATATCAAAAAGGAGAACTTGTTCTAACAGTCAGACGTCCTATGACTATGACTCATATGAGCAAAGACAAATTCGACGCAAAATGGGAAGGTCCCTATGTCGTAAGCAGAGTTTTCTCAAATGGAGCTTATCAACTCTCAGAACTGGATGGTCGAAAAGTTATGATGCCTATTAATGGCAAATTCCTTAAAAAGTATTATGCATAAATGTAAATACTTGTAAATCATCAGACAAGTTCATGTTTATAAATAAAATTTTAATTTTATTTTAATCATGAATGATAGTACATGATTTTAAGGAAGATCACTATCATCCTTCTCTACATTTGGACGCGGGCCACTGCCGTCCTTCTTGAAAATGCAGTCAGCAAAAGAGCCGAGAACCTCCTTGCTAGAACCCACGAGGAACTTGCAAGCGACCATCCTCATGGCTTCTTCTTCTTCAGTCCTTCCTGGTTCGAGCAGGAAGTCCAGAATGTCCCTGGGGGGCTTGGGTGCAGACGAACCTTCGCCTGCTTTTACTTCCTTCGGTTGAATTGGATCGACAAGGCGTTCTTCAGTGCCCTTCTGAATCTTCGGGGCGATTCCAGCTTTCTTGGATGCTTCTTCAGATGACATTTTTATGTTGAAGAATGGAAGTGTTCGTTCTTGTCAGAATTCTGCTATATTTATAGGCAGAAGTTCTTCAAATAATGAAGCATCACATTCATCCGACGGTTCACACATTCATTAATGCCCGACGGTTCATCCGTTCATTTATTACATTCATCCGACGGTTCATTCGTTCACTTATTACATTCATCTGACGATTCGTCCGTTCATAATCTTCTATTATGGGGATTCGTTATTTATCATGTTTTCATAACCTCTGAATAAATGCCGAATCTACCTGCTCATTTGTTATTTTCTATTCTTGACCTCTGCATAGAAATCAATCTATTTTCTTTTCGAGTTCCTACATATTATCACGTCCACATTACCTCTGATAGTATTGAGTACTCTAAATCAGAAAAGAAGATTTTATTATCTATCATGTCCACAAATCATTCAAATACAAATCATTGAGCATAGAAGAATTATCATTTCCACTCTCATTTTATCATAAAAAGTCTATTACATTTTCTTAGACTTTCTTACAAATCATAATGGAAATCTATTTATAATTTTGGATTTTCATTCTATGCACACAACAATAACCTAATAGAGATCTATCTTGTTCCTTGGATCTTCTCCGTCGGACCTTCTCCGTCAGGTTCGTTGTTGGTGGCAGTTCCAGACTGTCTGAGTCCCAGTCACGACCAGATCAGCAGGAATCAAACTCTGGTCTTCTCTCTCAGACGAGAGGAGAACCACAGAGTATGGCAGCCCGAAGTCGTGGTGCTGCCAATACAACTGGTATATTGGGAGTGATCTCTCAAAGGAGATAGGAATGTATCCAACATTGGGATACAATTCCTAGTTCTCCTGTGAAAGAAACTCTACTACCCGATTTCTCGGGGTAGAGTTGACTCCACCATCCAACTCTCGTGTATAAAGGCTCTTCCTACCATCTGAGGAAGACCCTTCTATCCCACGAAGAGTTCTGAGTTGTCTGATTTACGCGTCAAAAGCGTATGAGCTCCCTGATGTAGGTGTCAGCAGAATATTCTCCACAGCATCCAAATCACCAATGCCAGTTCTGAAGAAAATTTTCAACCGAGCTTCTGTAGAAAACAGCAAGGAAAAAGAGATTAAATCAACAGAAATATCATTATCATCCAGCGTGCATTTGTCAACTAGAAACAGACGCACCCTGTTCAGTCAGAAACAAAAGCCCATCTTCAAACAGTAAAAAAAATGGTACGCGTTCTATACTGGACGTACCATCGAGTTTGGTGCTACGGATTAGTAAACCAATGTCTGGTATAGCGCACAGAAATCGAACATTAGAAAGCATTGCTTTCCTGTTTGAGAATAAAATCTCATAAAAAATTTATTCTCAGAGAAGAAGAAGAAGAAGAATAAGGATATGAGTATCTGTGAAACTCACTTATCTATTTAAAAGACAAAGTGTAAGCCTATTCTTGGATCCGAGCAAAAAGCGCTCATAATCACGGAATGAGTGTCACGTGTACTTTGGAAGACAGCGCAGCATTGGAAACATTCAAAGAGTGCCACTTAATATTCTTCATTAATGCACGCTGTTCAGCACAAAAGTTGTACTACATTTTTTAAGACAAAAGAGGCACTGATGGCCTTACAAAAAAAAGAAGTGCAACATTTTTCAAAAAAAACAGAAGCATAAAAGACACGCTCTATTTTGCAGAGCGACTGAGCTTAGCGCCCAGTTCTTCTACGCTCTTGACTCCCATAAGGTGTAACAGAACTTTGAACATTTTATGCTGCTCTGCGAGGCTGCGTCCATTGGAAGAAGACGAGCCATCCAGGCCAAAATAGCTCAAGAAATTCTTGGCTAGTTGTGTCGGGTCATCTTTGAACTCGAAGACAAAAGGCTCCGGTTCCTTACCCCCAAAAGTAGGATCGCCATGGGCACAGAAACCTAACTTTCTTGCTTCTTCTTCAGCTTCTTCCTTCGGAGTCATGTTGACGTAAGATGAACATCAAAGCTGAATTTTTTCCCTGTTTATATAACAGAGCTCGCCGGCGGTTCATATTCCACTATAAATTGGATTCAATCAGTCTCGGAGAATGAAGAGTCATCATGACATTTAATAAGTTTATTTGGATGTTTCCAAAGTATTTCAAAATTTTGAAGTCTTTTCGACTTTCGAAAAATTTGATGTCATCTCAGCGTGACTAAATTCATTTTAAACATCTCGTTTTCAAAGTATTTCGAAATAATTTATTATTTTTCGAAAACTTTGAAGGGGTTTTGTAGGCCTTAAAAATGAACAGTCACGCTGAGTTGATCAGAACAAAAGTCACGCTGAGTTGATCAGGACAATATTTAAAAATCACGCTGGAAAACAGCTCATCATTTGTCAGAGTGTAATTATGACTGACAGCACGACAGTCGAAGAACGTCTTCTCGTATGCCACGTATGCACAGAACTCGAGAGATCACAGCCGACTATTGCGTGACTTTCGAAATCTTCTTCAGCAAGACTCAGCCTTCACCAAGTTGGCGTACCAAAAGAGCTTCTTGTCATTTAATGCAACTGACAAAAGCAATCACTGTCAGAGATTTTGTGTCAGTCAAAGCACGTCGAATCAAGACAGCTGGCAGTCCTGTCTCAATCGAGCATGGATTATGTTCTTTCCCAAAGTCCGCTATATTTTGAGCTTTCTGTCTCAAGTTTGCGTGGATTCTGAAGTTTCTTGCTCCACATCTGCGTGGATTGTGAAGCTTTCTGCCCCAAGTCTACGTAGATTGTAAAGCTTTTTGCCCCAAGCCTGCGTGGATTCTGAAGCTTCTTGCCCCAAGTTTGCGTAGATTTTGAAGCTTTTTGCCCCGAGTCTGCGTGGATTTCGTCTTCAACAAGTCTGCGTAGATTTCATCAAATTGGAGTACGTGGCAGCCATGCCACTGATCTCTCGCCTGCGTGTCCTGTAACTTGCACACGACTCATGCATGATTGCCATGTGTCCAACAGTTACAGGCCACGTCCAGTAACTGCTCACAACCTTGCGTATGTTAAATCCTGCGTGATTTTCAACTAGGCACAGGCTGTGAAGACAGTTATCCTTTCAGTTATTTTTGACTCTATAAATAGAGTTCTTTTTTTCATTCATTGTATAGATACATAGTTATCTAACTTACTGTCAAAATTTTGAGAGCTTTTCTTCTTCGCATAGTCCAAAGGATAAAGCGATCGTCTTCTAGATCGGATTCCTACAGTTGTAATTTTCCCAGATACACAATAAATAAAGTGAATTTATTTATGGAAAACAAGGACATCAGGCGATCATCTGCAGGAAGAGGCTAGGACACTGTCTAGTCTGTGGGTCTGCCACCCACCAAGTGAAGGACTGCCCTACGGTATCCAACCAGACCGGGGCAACTCAGCAGAAAGCTCCCCTACCCACTCAGCAACAATGGTTCGAGAAATATCAATAGAAGACTGGACGAGCTTTTGCCCTAGCAACAGACGAGCAGGATCCAGAGCAGGAACCCATCGCTGATGTCATCACAAGTTCCATTTATGTGCATTCATATCCTGCTTTAGCATTATTTGATTCGGGTGCATCACACAGTTTTATATCATCCAAGTTCATTTCTTCACACCACATAGTTATGGGATTTAGCAAGATGATATGTAGAGTTATGACCGGTGGTGGACCCATACCCATCACCGAGATCTGTAGCTGTCCCATAGCTATCTCAGGTCACCAATTCTTAGCACCCTTAATTGTGATGCCCTTACCCAATTATGATGTAGTCCTAGGGATGGACTGGTTAAGTAAGCAGCATGCGCTGATAGACTGTCACAGAGGATGTATAGTTTTTAGCCCACCAGGAGAATCAGAGTTTGAAGTCCCTCGAGCTCCGAAAGACGTGAAGAGTATCACCTACTCCTCTATCACCGAAGAACCCGAACCTCCTCATCCTATTGTAGCAGAACTTATGGACGTTTTTGTTTTCCATAAAGAAATTCTCTTTATTTGTTGTGTTTCTGGGAAAATTACAACTGTAGGAATCCGATCTAGAAGACGATCGCTTTATCCCTTGGACTATGCGACGAAGAAAAGCTCTCAAAATTTTGACAGTAGATATCAATGTATCTGTACAATGAATGAGAAAAAGAACTCTATTTATAGAGTCAAAAATAATAACTGAAAAGATAACTTTCTCACCACTGGTGCACTTGAAAAGTCACGCAGACTCTAAATACACGCAGGGTTAATGAGTACTTACTGGACGTGGCCCGTAACTGTTGGACACATGGCATCAGTGCATGGGTCGTGTGCAAGTTACTTGGCACGCGAGAGAGAGATCGGTGGCATGGCTGCCACGTACTCCAGTTGAAATGAAATCCACGCTGACTTGCTGAAGGCAAAAATCCACGCAGATTCGTTGACGCAGACTCGTTGAAGGCAAAATCCACGCAAGCTTTGAAGAAGAATACTTCAGAATTTACGCAGGCTTTGAGAAGAATAACTCAGAAGTCACGCAAATGTTTTGAGGAAGGAGAAGGTTCAGAATCCACGCAAACCGCCAGCTGTCTTGATTTGGCACGCTTCGTCTGACACAAAATCTCTGTCATTGATTATATTGTCAGTCGCATTAAATGAAGATAAGACCCAAAGTCATGCCAATTTGGTGAAGAGTGAGTCTTGCTAAGGAAGATTTCGAAAATCACGCAAAAGACGGCTGTGATCTCTCGAGTTCTGTGCATACGTGGCATACGAGGAGACGTTTCTCGACTGTTGTGTTGTCAGTCATTATGATTCTGACGTATGGCTGAGCTGTCTCTGCGTGACTTCTAAAGGAGATGGCCAGGCAGAACTTAGCGTATGTTTTGTGCTGCTTCTTGGATCACTCTGCGTGACTTGTTCTGATCAACTCAGCATGACTTCATTTTGAGGCCTACAAAACCCCCTTCAAAGTTTTTAAAAATGATAAAATATTTTCGAAATACTTTGAAAATAGAGATGATGAAATGAGTTAAAGTCACGCTGAGATGACTCCAAAAAATTTTTCGGAAGTCGAAAAGACTTCAAAGTTCTTTGAAAATATCCAAATGAACTTATTAAATGTCATAATGACTCTTCGTTCTCCGAGACTGATTGCGTCCAATTTATGGTGGAATATGAACTGTCGACGAGATCTGTTATATAAACAGGAAGAGATTCTCAGTTTTGACATTCATCTCTCGAAAATATGACCCCAAAGGAAGCAGCCGAAGAGGAAGCACGCAAGTTGGACTTTTGTTCCCATGGTGACCCCACTTTTGGGGGCAAAGAACCCGAACCTGTCGTCATCGAGCTCAAGGACGACTCCACGCAGTTAGCCAAGAATCTCTTGAGCTACTTTGGATTGGATGGCTCGTCTTCTTCTGATGGGCGGAGCCTTATGGAGAAGCGTGAAATGCTCGAGACTCTGTTGCATCGCCTGGGAGTTAAGAGCGTAGAGGAGTTAGGCATCAAACTTAGCCGCTCTGGAAAATAGAGCGTAACTTTCTACGCTTTTGTTGCACTTTTCTGTTTTGTCTTTTTGTAAGGCCATCAGTGCCTGTTTAAAGAATGAAGTACAACTTTTGTGTTTGATCTGCGTGCCTTTTAATGAAGAATATTAATTAGCACACTTTGACTGTTTCCAATGTTGTACTGTCTCCCGAAGTACATGTGACACTCATTCCACAATTTACGAGCGCTATTTATGCGGATCTTTTCCAAGAAATAGACCTGCACTTGACCCTTTAAATAGATGGATGAACTCCACACAAACTCATCTTTCCATTCTTCTTCCTCTCTTCTGAGAATGAACTTTCTGTGAGAAGAAAATAGGAAAGCCATGTTGTCTGATGTTCGACTTCTGTGCACGCTGCCAGACATGGGTCTGTCAATCCTTAGCAGCAAACTCAGCGGTAAGTTCAATATACACGCATCGAATTTTTTGTTTGCTAAAGACAAATTCATCTTCCTGAAATGAACAGAATGCATCTGTCTTTGCTTGGCCAATTTCTGTCGGCTGATTTTTCCTTACTGTTTCTTACAGAATTTTGGCTGAAAATTTTCTTCAGAACTGGCATTGGGGATGTGGATGCTGTGGAGAATATCCTGCTGACATCTACATCAGGGAGCTCATACGCTTTTGACGCGTAAATCAGACAACTCAGAACTCTTCGTGGGATAGAAGGGTCTTCCTTAGATGGTAGGAAGAGCCTTTATACACGAGAGTTGGATGGTGGAGTCAACTCTACTACCGAGAGATTGGGTAGTAGAGTTCCTCTGACGGCAGAACTAGGAATCGTATCCCAATGCTGGATACATTCCTACCTGCTTGAGGTGCCGCCGTTCCTCCACGAGCTGTATTGGCAGCAACACGCCGTCGGGCTGCCATACTCTGTGGTTCTCCTCTCGTCTGAGAGAGAAGACCAGAGTTTGATTCCTGCTGATCTGGTCGTGACTGAGACCCAGACAGTCAGGAATTGTCACCAACAACGAACCTGACGGAGAAGGTCCGACGGAGAAGATCCAAAGAAGAAGATAGATCTCTATTTATCGTTGTGGTGTAGAATAAAAATCCAAGATTTGTAATAGATTTCCATTATGATTTGTAAGAAAGTCTAAGAAAATGTAATAGACTTTTTGTGGTGAAATGGGAATGGAAATGACAATTCTTCTATGCTCAATGATTTGTATTTGTGGATGAATTATGGACATGATAGATAATAAAATCATATTTTCTGTTTTAGAGTATATAATATTATCAGAGGTATTATGGACATGATAATATATAGGAACTCGAAAGAAAATAGATTGATTTCTATGTAGAGGTCAAAACATGACAAATGAGTAAGTAGATTCGGATTTGATTCAGAGGTTATGAAAACATGATAAATAACGAATCCCCATTTAATGAACTGATAGAAGATTATGAACGGACGAACCGTTAGGAAATGAAGAACAGATGAACTGTCGAGTGAATGTAATAAATGAACGGACGAACCGTCAAGTATTAATGAACATGTGAAACGTCGGATGAATGTGAGAAATGAATGGATGAACTGAATATCGGGAAAGAATACGTCCCTTCGATCCTTGTAACCATATGCCTATAAATAGAGCATATATTTGAATAGAAGGATCGCATTTTATCCACAATGTCTTCTGAAGAGAATATAAAGAAGGCTGAAGTCGCCCCCGAAGCTACTGAAGGTGTTAAAGAACATCCACCTCCGCAGAAGAAGGAAATGGGCGAAAGCTCGTCTACTCCCAAGCCGCCGAAAGATATCCTGGACTTCCTGGTCGAACCAGAAGAAACCGAAGAAGAAGAAGCAATGAGGCTGGCTGCCTGTCAATTCTTGGTGCGGTCAGGAAAAGATGTACTCAATTCTTTTGCTGATTATGTATGTGGTCCTCGTCCCAAATATGAAAGGGATTACAGTGATCTTCCATGATGATGTACTCTTTTTCTTGAGGAATTTGTCTCAAATAAACTCCGTTTAAGAAAACTTTGTTTACAATATATCCTTTCCACTTTATATTTTTTGCCTTTATTTATTGATCTTTTGACTCAGAAATCAGAAAGACTAAATATCATTTTCATAAATATGATATTGAGATAGAAAATTCAGAGGTAATATGGACATGATTTTCTGGATATCAAAATTTGTTGAGAAAACGATACAAAGTAGAATACCTATCTCCACTGGGGATAATAGATATCAGAATGATTCTTCGGAAAGAACAATGAAACAGCTGAAGAATGATGGGAGGACAATCTTGATAGAAATATTAAACGTAGTACTTCTTCAAGAATTTGCCATTGATGGGCATCATAGTGGCTTTACCATCTAGAGTAGTGAGTTGATAAGCCCCATTAGAAAAGATCTTATTGACAATGAATGGACCTTCCCATTTTGCATCAAACTTGCCCTTACTCATGTGTGTCATAGTCATCGGACGTCTGACAGTAAGCACAAGTTCTCCTTTCTGAAATGTTCGAATTCTGACTTTCTTGTTAAAAGCCCTTGAAATTCTAGCTTGATAGAATTTAATATTCTGTTGAGCAGATAACCGCTTTTCATCCAGAGCCTCCAATTCTTGAAGTCGAAGACGATCATTATTTTCAGCAGTAAGTTCATTATCGATTGCTATCCTTAAAGAAGGAATTTGAATCTCTAATGGGAGAACAGCCTCAGATCCTTACACCAGAGAGAAAGGTGTACACTTAGTAGCATTACGGACTGTAGTGCGATAAGCCCACAAGCATTCTCCGAGCTTGTCACTCCAATTACGTTTGTT
Source organism: Iris pallida (assembly GCA_029216955.1). Lineage (NCBI taxonomy): Eukaryota > Viridiplantae > Streptophyta > Magnoliopsida > Asparagales > Iridaceae > Iris > Iris pallida. Next base: position 5,547 of record JANAVB010041265.1, on the reverse strand, counting down.
AGTGGAGACAAACTTCTTTAGGAGTTTGATGATAGTCTTGTTGAAAGCTTCTGCTAATCCATTAGCTGCTGGATTATATGCGGTAGAAGCAACATTATTGATCCGGTGATCGTCACAGAATCGAGTAAATTTCTGGCTGACGAACTGTGGTCCGTTATCATGAACAATACGTCGAGGAACACCAAATCTGTAGATGACATGGTGCTTAATAAAGCTGATGACATTAGACGTCTTAACTTCAGATAAAGGAATGGCTTTGGCCCATTTGGAGAAGTAATCAGTTATTGCGAGAATGAACTGATGACCTTTAGATGACGGTGGATTGATCGGGCCGACAATGTCCATGCCCCAAGCTTTGAAGGGCCATGATGCTGCCGTCGGATGTAGAAATTCCGAAGGTTGATGTATAAAATCCGTATGGATTTGCCAAGCTTTGCATTTCCTTGCATATTCAATGGCATCTGATACCATAGTTGGCCAATAATAACCCATCCGTCGAATACGGTCTTGAAGTTTTGGCCCAGGTTGATGCGCTCCACAAATTCCATCATGTGCTTCACGAATAACTTGTTGGGCTTCATCACCAGCAATACACCGAAGGAGTAAACCATCATAAGCTCGACGATATAAGGTCTTTGTTGTATGATTGTAATAGAATCTGAGTGATCGTCGTCTGATAGATGCTGCCTCACTCGGATCATCCGGAAGAATATCATATAATACGAGATCTAAGAAAGGAAGTCTCCAATCTTTATCCGTATTCTGATTCTCAGTCGAGTTACTGAAGATGAATTCCATGCTGAAATCGGATGAAGATGACATCGATTTATGACTGAATCCAAATCCTCTTGTTGTGTTGACGTCATGAGATGTTGATTCTTCAATGTCAACTGGAAGTCCTAGAGTCAGGTTATTTTCAAGATGAAATAATTCTCGATTACGAACAACGATCATTTGCTGCCGTCTGATTGGGATAGCCAGCACCGCTACAAGATTAGCAAGGGCATCAGCTTCTGTGTTACATGCTCGCCTAACATGTTCAATAAAGAATTCCTTAAATGATGTGGCCATAGATATGGCTGTTTTATGATAAGGAACCAGATCTTGATGGCGAACTTCATAAGTACCCCTGATCTGATTGACAATAAGTTTAGAGTCTCCATACGCCTCCAAATGTTGAATATTCAGATGTTTAGCGAGTTGAAGACCAACAAGTAATGCGTTGTACTCAGCTACATTGTTTGAACACGGCTGATCGAGAGAATAAGCTCTTTGGATGGCAAGACCTTCTGGCGATACAAGAACAATTCCAACTCCAGCGACAATATCGCCATTAGGACCAATTCTTGATGCTCCATCAAAGAATAGTCGCCAAGTTGGATCTTTTTCAGCAATTTGATTTGAATCTAGGACTTCATCTGGGATTTTATCATAGAGTTTTGAATTTTCTGGAATTGAGTGAGCAGCCAGAAAATTAGCTAAAGCTTGTCCTTTGATTGATTTCTGAGGAATATAGTGCATGTCATACTGAGCAAGTAGGATTCCCCAGTTAGCCAATCGAGAATTCAAAACACTGGGTTTCTTCATCATGATCCGTATAGGATTGATCTTGGAGATGACATGAATAGTCTGGCCAATGATATAATGACGTGTCTTTTGGACAGCAAACATCAAGGCTAGACATTCTTTTTCAACCGGTGAATATCGAGGTTCAGCTCCGGTCATAGTACGACTGAGATAATAAATAGCTTGTTCATGGCCATTTTGATTCTTTTGAGCGAGTAATGCACCCAATGAATGACTCATTGCTCGAGTATAGAGGAGGAACGGTATTCCTGAGACGGGATGGTACCAATACTGGAGGGCTCATCAGATATTGTTTTATATCATCGAATGCTTTCTGACATTCATTATTCCAGACAAAAGAGACACCTTTCTTCATAAGTTTGTTGAATGGTCTGCAGCGTCCTGATAAATTAGAGATGAATCTCCTGATATAAGCGATTCTTTCTTGAAATCCTCGTAGCTCTTTTAAGGTGCGTGGAGGACGCATCTCTTGGATGGCTTTGATCTTCTCGGGATCCACGTGTATACCTTTAGAGGTAATGACGAAGCCGAGAAATTTACCACTAGAGACGCCTAAGAAGGACTTAGTAGGGTTCATCTTTAATTGATGCTTACGCATTAGATCAAATATAGTCTTCAAATCTTGGATATGATCCTCCTTTCGTCGACTTTTGACTGCAATATCATCAACATAGCATTCGACTGTTTTCCGCAAATGTTTACGGAATATAGTGCTCATAGCTCGTTGATAAGTTGCTCCTGCATTCTTGAGACCAAATGGCATAACTGTATAACAGTATGTACCAATCGGCATTCTGAAAGAAGTGTGCTTCTCGTCTTCTGGAAACATTTTGATCTGATTGTACCCAGAATACCCGTCCATGAATGATATTCGCTCAAATCCACAGGTATTATCAACCATGACATCAGTGATTGGTAGAGGGAATTCGTCTTTAGGACATGCCGCAATGAGATCGCGGAAGTCTATGCAAACTCTGATCTTGCCAGTCTTCTTAAGAACAGGAACAATATTAGCCACCCAATCGGGATGTTGTTCCTCTCTAATAAACCCAGAGGTAATGAGTTTATTGACTTCAGCTTCAATCGCATCCATAATGTCTGGACGAAATCGTCGCTGTTGTTGTTTGACCGGTTTAGCATTCGGCAAGATATTGAGCTTGTGAGTTGCAATCTGTGGATCAAGACCTGGCATATCTTCATAACTCCAAGCAAAGACATCAATATATTCACGAATGAGTTTGATCATGTCTTTCTTATCAGTTTCTGAAAGACTTTTACTGATGAATATTGGTTTGGGAGATCCCTCTTCACCAACATCTATTTGAACAAGTTTATCTTCAGTCGGAGGTTCTTTTTGCTCGAAACAGAACTCCCATTGATTATCTAATCTTTGGGCCCACTGTTCTGATTCAGGTGAGATTTTAAACTCTTCTTCGTCTTCATCACTTTCTTCAGAATGGTCAATGGAAACCATATTGGAAGACAGAAGGTTGCAATAGAAGTCACCGGTACTCGTATCGGAATCCCAAGAAGTGGTTCTAGAAGAATCAGATCTCTTATCTTCGTCAGACTCAGGATCTTCATGGATAATGTGATGAAAGGAGTAGGAGCAGTATAACCCAATCCGCATTTCGTCCTTCCATATTCAAAGGAGGAATCCGGACATGCATTTTTCTTCCTTTTCCATTATTGAGGCCAGTCCTGAAGTCATAGCCCCTATTTTTGATGATGTCTCTAGATTGCTGACTATAACGACGTAGTTGTAATCTTCCAGTATCATCATTTTTGTCATCATCTTCAAGATCAGAAGGATTTTGAGGCCCTTTGTAGAAGAATATTGGAATGTCTCCTGGCTTTCTGCTGGAAACTAGAAAGTATGAAGATTGTACAGGTTCTAGAGATACATCTGTATGAACAGTCTGTACAACTCCTATAGTTATTGTGTTCAAGTCATCTAATAGATGTAAATAACTATGAACATAATTACACACATCAACGTACTGCAAAGGTGGAGACTTTTCATTAAATGTAAAAGCAGTAATATTTACATTGGGAGAAGGCTGAGCCTTAGAGATTTTAGCCAAGTCAATGACTAAAGGGGGAGAAGAAGAAGAAGCTTTGTTTCGATTAAGATCGATAACAAATGGCTCAGAAGAGGTGAGCTCCCTTGAAATTTGAGTAGGAAGAGTAGTCCGCCCTCCAACTGGAATTAGTAGAGTATCTTGTGAAGGTACAGGAACTGCAGTACGCCCACTGACAGGAATGATCAGTGTATTTTGAGTAGATGACTGAGGTAACGGAGAGATCCGTCCACTCACTGGAATGATGAAAGAATCTTCTCCAGAGGATTTAGGAGATTGTTGCTGAGTAGTTCGACTTTTAACAGGGATTAAAGTCTCACTTTGTGCATCTTCTTTCTCCATAGCTTGTATGATCCTTGTATACTCTTCTTGTACATTCGGGAATCATTGAAATAAGCTTCAACCCCATGGAAGGGATTTATATCAGCAACTTCTTTTGTACTCTTCATTGCTATCAATGTATTTAAAACATTGATGAAGAGTAGAGGGCACCACATTTTTTATGAAGAAGGGCCTCCCCAGAAGAAGATTATAGGATCCCGCGATCTCGATCACATAGAAAGTGACTTTAGATCTGAAATCGCCTATCTGAAGCTTTAGATGAATCTTTCCCAAAGGCTCACTTCGGCTTTGATTGAATCCCAAGATAGTAGTAACCGTCTTGGAGAGATTGTGAAGAGGGATTTTTAGTTCATCCAACAAACTCTTTGGCATTATGCTTATAGCAGACCCTGGATCAATGAGGATACGATCTATCTTCATCGTATCTATATAACCAGTGTAGTAGAGAGGTCGGTCATGTCGATTATCCTCCAGTAACATGTCGTCTTGTGTAAAGGTGATATTTGGGATAATCTCCAGTACACTGTTGCAATATAAGCAAGTGGCAGGTTCCGCATCCGGCTTCTTCAATTGTGCAAGACAAGAGTCAGCTTGTAGAAGTGCTTCACTTAACGTCTCCCGAGTTTCTTTAGAAAGACGTAGAAGTTCAAAGAGGGACATTCTAGCTGGAGTATTAGCAAGTTGAGCCTAAATGTCGAAGTTGTAAGGCTTCTGAAGTCCAAGAGGAGAAGACTTCTTGATTGGCTTATCAAACCGAGCCTGTTGTTTGCCTTTCTCCAGAGCCGTAGGCTTGGGAGGAACAGGTTCAGTAGATGATTCTTCTTCAGGAGGAACATTAGGAGCATCTTTAGCATCTGAAGGGATATCAGTAGGATCTTCAGGATTTTTAGAATAATCCTTAAGGTAAGGTTTCCCTGTTCGAGCAGCACTAACAAGTGCTTCTTCTTTTTCTTTTGGCTCTGTGTCAGAGGTAGACCCAATAGAAGTCATATAACATGACTTGATCTTTCCAGCCTTCTTGGATTTTTGAAAAGAAATCTTTTGAGGAGAAGGCGATTCAAAATCTGTCACTAGATCAGGATGGATCCACATGATTTCTCCTGTTTCCAAAGTGATTGGCACTAATCCTTCAGACTGTGGAGGAGGAAGATTCACTATGTCAAGAGTTGCCTTGGAAATAGGAACAATCCCACTTTCAAGGAGTTGAGGAGGGAAATCTCCAAACTGCATAGAGACGACGTTGGAGGTGACGGTCTTCTCTTTTGGAGTAAGAAAGATAGCTCCAGATTTAATCATTTCTTGGATCTTTCCTTTCAATACATAACATGTACGAATTGTGTGACCCAGCATTCTGTGATATAGGCAGTATTTGGGATGATCTGTCTTACCGGCTTCATCAGGTTTCTTGATCTCTGGTAATTGTATTTTATTATCTTTCAGCAGACATTCAAAGATACCAAGGACATCGTCGTCATCAAAAGAATATTCTTCTCTGGGACGAGGTGTTCTTGATTGTTGAGTTGTAGAGGCAGGAGTT
>JANAVB010041264.1:0-64437 GCA_029216955.1 Iris pallida | reverse complement strand
TGGGGGAGGGCCGCAAACAGTGCATAAGTTAAAAACTTCTTTTCCAAAACAGCTCTCAGCTGCTCTCCCAAAGCTACTTTATAATGGATGTTTTTCAAAAAAATTTCCAAAAACTATTTTAGAATGTTGACCGCCAAACCCATTTTGTGGTGACTTCACATTATAACTCAGAATCTGAGTTTTAAATGGTAACCAAACAGGCCCTTAGTTAGTCTAAGATTGACCTAGCTTGACCATATTGACTAGTAATTGACTAGTCTGACCATTGTTAACTAAACCCTAGATAACTTGACTAGTTTGGCTAGAATGTTTGACCAAGAGTTGACTTTAACCTAGATTGGACTTGTTTAACCTTGTTTGATCTTGTATGACTTAGTTTAACTTCTTGTGACCTAGTATGACTTAATTTGACTTAGTTTGACTGTAGAGTTGACCAAGTTTGACTTTGACCTAGATTGGCTTGGAAATCATATAGATTGCATTGTATCTTACATTTACCTTCATTTTAGACATGTCATAACTATATTGCTCTATTTTAGGACATTGTGACCCTGGTACAGACATCTGTATTACACTACTCTTTTCAGAGTATTAGGCGAGTACATTCTCTGATAGTTCTCTCATTTATTTGTCGATTACTGTATTTCAGTTCTAGTTAGTTCTATGTGATTCTCTGTATCAACACGTATAGATATTTCTGGATTCATGTATCGACACATACCTTACTTGTTGGCCTCTATTACTGGAGTCATTGGTACCATTCCGGAATTATTTCTGGAATCATCATGTATTGGCCGGACTTATCTCGATTCTTTTGTCGATTTGGATTCACTTGCTGGGCGGAAAATATTGAGTAAGACATGTAGATATACCCCAAATCTGGAATCTCCCACAGGAATCTACCGGAAGCATAGCCTCTCTTGCCTGATCCGTAAGAGATGTGCCTGATACCTACAACCGTTTACATGTCGACCTCGGTATTTTAAAACACACTGTTAGATCATAGTTGGACTCACCCTGGATTCATTGATCACTGTTGGACTCATCTTGTAATGGAAATCATCTGGTATCAGATTATATGGACTGGACTCACACTGGGATTACATTAGACTTATATCGTACTGTTTGGACTCATACATGTTATTCTAGTTCAGTTAGCTTTTTTACAGTCTTCATTGCCATGATTCTTCTCTTGTTTTAGTTACCTTTCTTTTCTTGTATCTTACTGTTTCTCTATGCCATCATTACCTGTATAAAACTGCCATGCTCATCAAAAACTGTCTATAACTGCTTTATAGTTCTTTGTCATTTACTTGGGTTTTTCTAAATGAGTTATACTCGTTCCCGTCCTGATTGGACCTGTTAAAAATATTAAGATGATAATCCTGAGGACACATGCCCTACTTACCATGGACCTGGCGAGGGATTAGCTACCTTTGGTCTCGACTCCCAGGAGTGATTCAGGAGATTAGCTAGTACTACTTTAGCTTTCATGTTTTGACTTGTTGTATTAAAGTTAAGATATTGAGTTTATTAAGTTTGTTTGAGATGATGTATTTTTAGTAGTTATTGTTGTCTTTAATTCCTTAGGTATAACTTCTGTGTTTTCTTATGTGTTTTAGACTGTGATTGAGTATATCCTATCCTTTACTTGTCCTCCATTCGGAGCTGATATCTGGACAAGTACTTTATATTCACTGCATGAGATTAGTTAGCAACCTAGGACAGCTTACTACTACCGACACTGCGGCGTAGGCTGGACGTACCCACTTCTCGTGTCCCTATACAGGGTGTGGTCGTGACACATTTTAGTGGTGGCCCATGCAGGTCGAGAGTCGCATTAGTGCGATATCGTGGTAGTACAGCGACTTAGTTGTACTGCTGCGAGCCTGCGATAGGATTGAGAGATAGGCTTTAACGAGAGGTTACTCAATCACAGTTAGGAATACTTAAGAGATTCCTGGACGACCCTTGAGATCTCATTATGAACTTCAAATTAAAATCCTTTTCCCTCTTGTTTTGATTCACCCTCACTCCTTGATGTTTAAGGAATCTTGTACTATTAACTTCCTTCATCATTATCCTTACTTATATTTTGTCTATCTTATGTTGCTAATTTAGCACCAGTTTTGCAAGCTGATCTTTTCGAGCTTGATCATGACATATTTTATTGGGGACCGGCACCCACTAACATATTATCTAATCAGAACCGGTGCATGATGGTCTGATCAACTTATTGCACTTTGGTTCGTTTCTTATATATTATTCGACATGGAGGGAGACATAGTTAAATTTGCCCTAGAGTCTCATCCACGACAGTTTTGGCAATTCTCTTTTGAATTATTTCCATCGCCTATGAACCTATTGTGCTTAATAACATCGCCTTTGAACTCATTATTGTTTTGCCTTTCACATATTTCAGATGGAAAAGGCACTGTACTTGATAGATCAACCCAAGGTATCATATTTAGTTTCCCTATCTAAAGGAAGAAATTGCCTTATTTCTATATCCTTGCATCATCCTTTAAATTCTAATTCTTTGATCGTGACCAGTTGACCGGGTCATCCTCCTTATCATCCAGTGTTTGGGGTCTTATTCAATTGAATTAATTCAATTGTGATATGGATATCAAATCTTGGATACTCATGCTCAGACTTCAATGGCATCGTTCTCCATCTTGTCCAAACTTCGATATATCCTAAAATTGATCAACTTAGATCGTGCCGGGACTAAATCTTCTTTATATATTGTGTTATTGGATTTCTATGCAATTGACACTCGTGCCTTAAACCTTCGATTTGATCATCTTTGGAATAGTAATCCTTCATAATTAATTCCTAGTTGTCTTTACCAGTTTTATATAGGATGGTAGACTGTCCCTTTGCACCTCCTGTTGAGGGTGCTAGGCCACCTGTAGCTCAGCACCAGAGGGGTGGAGCTTTTACGATGACGGTCGAGGAGACCAACGCTGCAGGTGACGGTTAGCAGGTTTGTCTTTTCTGTCCTTCCTTTCCCATCTTGTTGTATGATTCCATTAGTACCTGTCAGGATATGCTTGTGATATACTAGATAGTATAGTTATCCTGTTCAAGACTGTGAAATCACGACCAGTAGGACTATGATTGCATGTTATCTTTTGACTTTGATTGACTGGGGGTTTGACCTAGAAGGAGTACGACTATCTTAATTTCGAGGAAGAAATTTTTCTAAGGAGGGTAGACTTGTAACACCCAGTTATCTGAAATTGGGATATTTTGAAAATTTATTATTTTTATTATTAAATAATGGTGATTTAGTCATGTTATGATTTTTAGTTAGATTAAAACTATTTTCTAAGTCACGGCTTATGACTTTGTGATTTTACTAGTATAACCCTAGTGTAAACCCTAGAGATTTCATAACCTAGAGACTAACCATGACCATGTAAGCCTAACCATGTGATTAGGATATCAAATTACCACTTTTTAGTCAAAAGGGTATTTTGGTAATTTATTAGAATTTATTTGGATTTATGTAATTTATTATTATTTAATTATTTGATTAGTGTCATGTTAGCCCTAACCTAGTTTAGCCTAATCTAGGGTTAGCCACTAACCTAGAAGACTAAGTGTAGGTATTTACTTTATGTTGTAAATATCTTAGGATTGAAATATCTTAGATATTTGCTTTATAGGATATTTTTCATGAAACCTAGAAAGATCTATAGGTCTTTACCTTAGAAGTTAAGTTACTTCACCTAGAAGGAACCCTAAATATCTACCCCTACCCTACCTATGGCAGCCCAACCCTACCCCCTTCCATATAAACACACCCCCCCTTCATTCACACCTCATTTTCATTTCACTTAAAAACCTAATTTTTCCTACAACTTCACACCCTCACCACTTAACCAATTTGACTCCAAATTGAGCCTAGTTTCTTGCATTGGAACTCCCTATACTAGAGGATACCAATTGTGGCTTGCTAGTAAGGAATTGTGGAGCTTTGGACATTAGGAGTTGAAGGGGGATTTCATTCAAATAGGCCTATTATTGAGGATTTTGCACTCATAGGTAAATATCCCTAAACCTAGTTAATATTGTGTTTTCTCTTCGTAATTGCAGGCATATAGGTAAACCCTAACTGTGGGTCAAGTTTGGTAGAAAATAGGTTTGGTTTGGTGTCCGTATCGGACACGTATCTGTGTTTAAATTGCAGTATTTGGTGAAATGCCACTTAGGAATAAAAGTTATTATTTTCCAAAACAAATTACACATTTGGATAGCCCTTAGCAAGCTGATCACGAAACACTAGGACTGAGCAGGAATCTGAGTCGTGTCCGTGTCCAAAACGGACACGAATACTCTGTACACACACATACACTGTGTCCTGTTGCTCGAGCCCCATTTCTCACTGTACACGACACTTCGACACATCAATTTTGGTGGACACGAAGGGGCCATGACTGACATGTCAGCCCCCAAGTGCCATGTCATCTCGTGTCGTATCGGACACGTAATCACACGCGCTGGTTTAGTTTATACTGCACACAGTGTTAAAACACACACTGACACGGGCTTCGTGTCGTGTCTAGACACGACGTGGACACAAAGTGTCAGGCCTAAACCCTAGCCTTAGACCTAGGCTACACCCTGACACGAGCACAAGGCTCTACGTGCCACGTGTAGGGGACACGACCCTTCGACACGCGTGTACGAGACTGTGCACGCTGTCCTGCTACCCGACAGTGTTTTCTCCACGAATTGGACACGTGGACACGTGCCACATGGCACGAGGGTAGGGGCACCCTCTGACAACCTACCTACGAAGTTTCATACGACCACGTGTCGTATCGGACACGAAATCGCCTCTGTACTGGTCACTCACTGACACTGTAAACACGAACTCGAGGCTCTGATACGCCTCTCTTACTCGGACACGACACGACCCCGACTCGATTCAGGATGCTGGACACTTAGAGTAACCCTAGGCGAATCTATCCACGTGATCACGAGACTTCTAGACCCTTGTGTCGTGTCCACGAGACACATGAACTCGTGCACGACGCGGTGACTGAACTGTTTACCCGATTTGGTATTTTAATACCTGGACACGCCGTGTCGTATCGTGTGCACACCTGGGGACACCTACGACACGTACACACCTAGGGGCACGATTACCAACCACTGTATGGGCATCTTAGTTAGGTTTTGGGCTTTGAAATCGGTTTCCCCCTCCCAAATATCCTCACTGTGTTCAGTGTTCCCATTTCAGTATATTTTCCAGGTTTTATATTTGAATTTCAATTCGATTTTTGAGTATATATATATATATATATATATATGTATTTTTGCATTTATACATTGTATATGTGAGTGTATGTGTATATGAGTGTGTAGGTATGTGTCTTAGAGTATATGGATATGTATATATGTAGATATGTGTGTGTATATAAATAGGTATATATATATGTGTGTGTGTGTCCCATTTCTCAGATTTCTGAGATAAACCCCCCCCCCCCCACTGTCACAGTGACACTCTCACATCTCTCTCTCTATTATTCTCTCTCTATATAAGTCTATATGTAATATTATATATATATGATTATATATGTATATGTATATGTATATATATGGAATATATATTAGATATGTATATATAGTTTATATATATATTTGAGGGTTATATATATATAGATATGGTATATTATATATAATTGGCTATATATATTGATAATATATATGTATGTTATGAGTATATATATGGTATTATATAAGTTGGGTATATGGTGTATACATTGTAGATATGTATATATATGAGATGGCCTATGTATATATATATTGTATAGATATGAGTATATATCTAAGATACCTATATATATGTGGTAGTATCCTAGATATACTAGCCTATGGCTAATAGGGGGTTGCCCTATACTTGGCCTAATTTGCTCTTGAATGGTGACCTAGGTAGCCATTGTTGACCAAAGTCAACTATGGGTCAACCTTGACATAATTGACCTAGAAATGACTTGTATAGACTTAAAAGGACTAGTTGACTAAGATTGAGTAAACCCTAGACTATTAGCTAGCTATTTGAGTTTGACCTATATGTGAGTGCCCTAAGTATATAAGGGTATTTGTGTGACTTGGGTTATATGGATAGTTACATGTCAATTAAGATATGTATGGGGTTAAGTGAGATACTTAGAGTTGAGTCATGACTTGAGATTGGAATATGGGATTAGCTTGATTACAGGATTAAGGTTGGTATTGTGCTTTATATATTTTGTGTGATATACTTGTATAGGAGATTGGTTATGCCTTAGCTTTGTGGTATAGAATCCTTGGTATCCTAAGACATGATGGCCTATGTTTGGTTTTGAGTTAGCCTTATAGAGTTTGACTTAGATAGTTGACCATTGACCTAATTACCTTATTGACTAGTCTATGATTAACCAAAATCTTAGTTAGTCTAAGATTGACCTAGCTTGACCATATTGACTAGTAATTGACTAGTCTGACCATTGTTAACTAAACCCTAGATAACTTGACTAGTTTGGCTAGAATGTTTGACCAAGAGTTGACTTTAACCAAGATTAGACTTGTTTAACCTTGTTTGATCTTGTATGACTTGGTTTAACTTCTTGTGACCTAGTATGACTTGATTTGACTTAGTTTGACTGTAGAGTTGACCAAGTTTGATTTTGACCTAGATTGGCTTGGAAATCATGTAGATTGTATTGTATCTTACATTTACCTTCACTTTAGACATGTCATTACTATATTGCTCTATTTTAGGACATTGTGACCCTGGTACAGACATCTGATATTACACTACTATTTTCAGAGTATCAGGCGAGTACATTCTCTGATAGTTCTCTCATTTATTTGTCGATTACTGTATTTCAGTTCTAGTTAGTTTTAAGTGATTCTTTGTATCAACACGTATGGATATTTCTGGATTCATGTATCGACACATACCTTACTTGCTGGCCTCTATTACTAGAGTCATTGGTATCATTCCGGAATCATTTCTGGAATCATCATGTATTGGCCGGACTTATCTCGATTCTTTTGTCGATTTTTGATTCACTTGCTGGGCGAGAAAATATTGAGTAAGACATGTAGACATACCCCAAATCCGGAATCTTCCACAGGAATCTATCGGAAGCATAGCCATCTCTTGCCTGATCCGTAAGAGATGTGCCTAATACCTACAGCCGTTTACATGTCGACCTCGATATTTTAAAACACACTGTTAGATCATAGTTGGACTCACCCTGGATTCATTGAACACTGTTGGACTCATCTTGTACCGAAAATCATCTGGTATCGGATTATATGGACTGAACTCACACTGGGATTACATTAGACTTATATCGTACTGTCTGGACTCATACATGTTATTCTAGTTCAGTTAGCTTTTATTACAGTCTTCATTGCCATGATTCTTCTCTTGTTTTAGTTACCTTTCTTTTCTTGTATCTTACTGTTTCTCTATGCCATCATTACCTGTATAAAACTGCCATGCTCATCAATAAAACTGTCTATAACTGCTTTATAGTTCTTTGTCATTTACTTGGGTTTTTCTAGATGAGTTGTACTCGTTCCCGTCCTGATTAGACCTGTTAAAAATATTACAGATGATAATCCTGAGGACACATGCCCTACTTACCATGGACCTGGCGAGGGATTAGCTACCTTTGGTCTCGACTCCCAGGAGTGATTCAGGAGATTAGCAAGTAGACTACTTTAGCTTTCATGTTTTGACTTGTTGTATTAAAGTTAAGATATTGAGTTTGTATTAAGTTTGTTTGAGATGATGTATTATTTTAGTAGTTAGTTGTTGTTGTCTTTAATTCCTTAGGTATAACTTCTGTGTTTTCTTATCGTGTTTTAGACTGTGATTGAGTATATCCTATCCTTTACTTGTCCTCCATTCGGAGCTGATATCTGGACAAGTACTTTATATTCACTGTATGAGATTAGTTAGCAACCTAGGATAGCTTACTACCGTCGACACTGCGATGTAGGCTGGACGTACCCACTTCTCGTGCCTCTATACAGGGTGCGGGTCGTGACACCTTGGTTCTGAGTTCTACAATCATCTTGTACAAGACCTCCAACTCTGATGGTGCCATTCTGTAGACTCGCTTTGACAGTGGTGCCGTCCCTGGAATTAAGTCGATAGTGAACTCTATCTCTCTCTCCAGTGGCATACCTGGAAGCTCTTCGGGAAATATATCAGAAAACTCTTCTACTACTCTGGAAAATTGAACTGCTTCTGCTACTGCCATCCGCAATACTGGTGGAGAAGGTTCTACTTCGCCTCTGGAAAATAAAAACTCTGGTTCGCCTGGAATACCAAAAATAATCCTGCCAATATGGCAGTCTATTCTTGCGTATTGATCCTTCAACCAATCCATTCCTAGGACCACATCATAGTCGACCATCGAAAATTCTATCAATCTAGCAGAAAACTCTCTGCCGCTAACTACGATTCGACATGAGGAATAGACTCTATCTTCCCCTACAAGACCGTTACCAGTAAGTATATTGAGCCTTACTGATAATGACTCGGGCTCCAGTCCTACCTGTATTGCGAATCGTACAGACATAAATGAATGCGATGCATCTGAATCAAATAATACTGATGCTGGAAAAGAGTTGACGAGAATGGTACCTGCCACCACCTCATCTGAAGCTAACTCTTCTGCTACGGTCAGAGCCATAGCCTGACCTTGTCCTCTTGGTGCTGGTCCCCTCTGCTGGTGACCTCTCTGCCTGTTCTGAATCTGAACCTGGGCATACTGCTGAGCCTGAGGCGACAATGGCCTCGGAGGCTGATACTGCTGCTGCACTGGTGCTGGACCCCTAACCAATGGACTGGTTAGGTTTGACGACAACGAACTGGCTCTATTCGAACATGACCCTATCTTGTGATCTGGTGCCCCACAAGCCAAGCACAATTTATGTGCTCTACGATACTCTGATACTACGTGTCCTGGCTTTCCACAATGAGTGCAGCCCATTGTGGAAGACTGCTTCTGCTTTTGTTGCTGAGGATACGCCGACGTCGAGTGCTGAACCGATGAAACTGTGGTCGTCCTCCTAGGAGCTCCAATAGTCAAGGCCCTAGCTGCCGAGGCTGGTACTGAAGACTGGGACATCTGCCCATGAGACCTCTTCCGTCCTTTGCTTCTATCTACAATCCTCTGTGAAGTATACTCATGCCTCTTTGCTGCTCGCAAGACGGCATCAAACGTCTGGGGCTCAAACTGTTCCACCGATATGATAATCTCTAGGTAGAGTCCCTGTTGGAATCACTGGGCTCAGTCCAATTCGGTTGCCACCAAGGTAGGAGCAAACCGACAAAGTCTAGAAAACTTGGCCGTATATCCATCGACCGTCCTGTCCATCTACTTAAGATTGGTGAATCTCGTCTACAGATCATACCGAGATACTGCGTCGAAGTACTTGGTCTGGAACTTGTTGCTGAACACTGTCCATGAGATAGGCATCAGTAATCTAACTGCTAGCATCGCCTACCAGTTGCGGGCTAAGTCTAACAACTGTAGGCGCACAACGGCCACCTTCTCATTCTCAGGAATCCTAGCTGCTTCCAGGATAAACTCTGTGTCCTGAAGCCATGCATCAGCAACAATAGCATCTTCAGTGCCGTCAAAGGAAGGAGGGTTCAGACGCTTGAAGCTGTTGGCCGTATTGTTCCCTTGGTAACCAACTCTATCCATGGCATCTTGTACTGTCTGGTACAGGGCATCGTCCTGACGATTTTGAGATGCAAGCCATTCCCTGATGAGACCCACCAGGGTTTCATTATCAGGCTCTACAGGCTGGATGGGTTGAACTGGGGGCTCTGGATCCCCGGAATGCATGACTCGGGAGGCCGCTCCAGAGTGCTGAGCTTGGTCTCCAGGTTGCTGTTGGTCTACTGGAGGTGCTCCGCCTTGCTGATCGGTAGGACCAGGAACAATGCCGCTGAAGAAACGACATGAGAAACAATAAGGAAGTACCAAGATAGATCGAGGATATAAACATGTGATCAGGTCAAGATTTTGGAAAGATTAGAAGACACGAGTAGAGATCAAGGGCGAGTGCTGATTGAGACATCTATTCAGTGAAACCCTCGCACACCTTGATTTATAAGACCTATATGGGCTACCACTTAAACCATATCACGCTCCAGAACCAGAATACTGGAGAGCGGGGGACAGACACAGCCAGCTACGTACATTGAAGTGAATCCTACCTCGTAATACGATCACGGCTGTCTAGATGCATGAGGGTTTACTATAAGACATCAGTCTCTTATGGTCATGAATAAGCCTAGTGTCTCAATCTCAAGCAAGTAAGTAAATGTTACAAGATGTTAGATCATCAGACATACAAAGTAAGGCATCCCAAACATTACATATTCAGATAATCATGAAGCTAGTCATACAAAACATGGAGACTAGCAAGAGTTTCAGTCATATATGATCAACCCTAGGATTTGTCAATTATGTTACAGCCGGTAGGCAGACAGTAAGTAAAGTTACAAACGAGCTAACACTTGCTCGGCGGCTAAATGCCTCAAAAAAATATTTTTACAAGGGAGTGGGGGAGCAAAATAAGAACCCACTCATTGCTAGGGTTATGCCTAGTGGTCACCATCTGGCTGGAAGGCAGGGAGATCCTCGGAAGCTACTCTAAAATCTGGCCATACAAAACTAGCTGGGTCAGACCCCAGAAAGAATAAGTGCCACAAAGGAGGCTTCACGTAAGAACTAAAACCAGCATATTAGCACATGATGCATAAGGGATAACGAAAGACATGAGTTAGAGAAAGCAGGGTGATAAACGATAAGATGACTAACGGACTATTCCGATAACCAAGTTACAACCCGTAAACTAAACAAGGACCAAGGTTGTAACCCTTCACCTGTACAGAACGTAGTCTCTAACCAATTATCGATAAAGTAAAGCATAAACAAGAATGTCCTGAGATAGCCATGTACTGGATCTAGGCAAGACTAGACAAGATAGGACTCCATCCATCATTCACGGCCAAGCAAAGAGTACGGCTTGATACTTTAACTAACTAGGGTTATCACACGATTAGTTACTAACAAGATGCATCGAGATGTTCCAACAGCCACATGCCCTACAGTCTTAATCCAGGTTATTCGGTCACAAGTTGAGAGAGTTGGATTAGGTGACTTAGGGGTGCAACACATGACAATGTGCTGGAAATGTGTCCTACTCGACGGCAGGCTACAAGTCCAATTAGAGTGCCCAGATAACGGGACTGCCTGTAGCTGGGAAATCTCTTCATGAGCTACTTATCACTCTAGTCATTATCCTAGTCAAATTCGGTACGAATCCCTGACCGTGGAAATCAGGAATTCATATCCTAGACATGATACAAGACGAGACATGTAGCTTATACAAGCACAAACACCCACGGTGTCAAGACAAGAGTTACTTAGCAAGGCATATCGAGATTATCATGTAGGTTTACTTTATCAAGTCATGAGTGCGTCACAACGGACCACCATCAAGAATCATCATGTCAAGTTACTTGTCAAGAGTGCACCACGATGGGTCACTATCAAGAATTATCATGTTACTTGATACTTGTTAAGAGTGCGCCTTAACAAGCCACTGTCGTGTTTTATTCTTACATTATTATGAACGAGAGAAACTTGCATAAAATAACTAGTAACATATTCTTGAAGCCAAAGAAGAGATCTACAACTTTTATGTTTTAAGTTTTTCAAGATTTTAGCTACAAAATAGCCCAAACTGGCAAAAACAGTCATTTGGAGTGACTTGCGAGCAAGTTGCATGGGCAAAATCGCCCACGGCGTACGTTGTGCGCAAGCACGGCATACATTGCGCAGCAAAAAACCGTGCGGGCGTGCGGCCGCATAAGTTGCGTATTGCGTGCAGGC
Source organism: Iris pallida (assembly GCA_029216955.1). Classification (NCBI taxonomy): domain Eukaryota; kingdom Viridiplantae; phylum Streptophyta; class Magnoliopsida; order Asparagales; family Iridaceae; genus Iris; species Iris pallida. The sequence goes on along the minus strand of JANAVB010041264.1, from coordinate 52,504 downwards.
AAAATCGCCCACGGCGCACGTTGCGTGCAAGCGCGGCGCGCGGCAGAGAAGTGCGCGGGCGCACGGCGCACAAGTTGCGTATTGCGCACGGGCAAAATCGCCCACGGCACACGTTGCGCATAAGCACGATGCGCGGTAGCGAAGACACTGCGCGCGATACTATTCATCGTCCCGACAGCACCAAAAGGTGTGGGGAACCAATGAACTCAAAAATGGCATAACTTTCTCAAGTCGAAATCAAGCGGTTCAAAAGCCAAAATTGGGTAGAATTGAATTTCCTACAATATGGAACCATTAGATTTTGAAACTAACCAAGTTTCATAGATCAAAACCAAAAAAAACCAAAAAGTTGCAAACTTAGATCTACAAGAATCTATCCATCAAACCCAAGAATGCCAAGTTCTAAAGAGGCTTAGAATGAAGTAAGAAAGGGAATTGAATAATAAAATTTGAGATCCATCATGAAGCAAGTTGCACTTGCCTAGGCTTGGTAGGTGGGAGGAGTAAATGAAGAAGATGAAGAAGTAAATGCAAATAATGGTGGAGAGAGAACAAGTTGACTTATATAGCAACCCCTCTCATCTCAACCTAATATAAACCAAACCAAGCCAAGCCAAGTCATGCTGAACCAAGTCGAACCAATCAAGTCAAGATTTAAACCAAGGCTAAGCTAAGCAAGATAAGTAAAAATGTGGGCCACCTGACAATTGTCAAAAATCTGTATACGTATCCGAAAAATACGTATAACGAAAAATGGGAGTGATAAGACCAAAGGGTGCTTTCCTTTATTTTGAACAGGGTTAGGTAAGAAGTATTTCCCTTTGTTCTGTTGTGTGATCATTTTAGGCATAGGTTGTGCCAATTGAGAAAATGCCATAGAATTTTTTCCTTTGTTCTGTCTAGTGTTGGCACTAGGACATGAATTCTCTAAGTTCAGAACTTGAAAATTGGAAGAGGGAATAGCCAAAAGACTAGTTCCCTTAAGTTACGCTGGAGTAGCAGATTGCGCCTGGGTTACCGATTGCTTGGGTTGTGCCAAAGTCCTACGGACTACTGGTGGCGCTTTGGCAGCAACATTGGTAGACTGCGTCTCGACAGTAGCTTGAACTGACTGAGCCTTGGCAACAAAGATTGTAGTAGGCTGCGCATGGGCAGCAGAGTGAGCAGATTGTGCCCTAGCAACAGAAATAGGCTGTACTGGAATGACTGAGGAGGATTGTGCCTTGGTCATTGAGCACTCAAGTTGCACCTGGGCAACAGCAACTGTGGGAGTTTTAGGAGTCCACATGGTCTTGTTCTTGGCGATAGCCACCGTACGCTTGTTGCTCTTGGTGTTGATCATATTCTCATAGGCTGTCTGGTTGACTTGAACAACTAGTCTTCTGCGTCTTGTCGATCGACGCAATGTCACATTGAGTTGTCACTTTCTCGTCGGAGGAGAAAGTCGTCCCCAGCAGAGTCGCCATTTTGTTTGCAAAAACAAAAATTTGTTTTATTCCAAACTTGTAAAAGAGTACAAAGTACAATAAATTCTGGGGAAGTACAACTTTAGGAATCTGATCAGAAGACGATCACTTTATCCCTTGGACTATGTGAACTTGAAGACTGTAGCCTCTAGAGAATGCAGCAGCAATTTTGCAAGAGTTCTCGATCTCTCTTTGTCTGATGATTGGAAACTCTATTTATAGAGTTCAGTAAATAACTGTTTTAGCAGTTATTCTGATGTACGCGAGGCTGGCTTGCGCCAACCTTCTGTTGCGCCAACTTTCATTCAGTTGTCAATCGTGTACTAACTGTATTTAGACGCATGGCATCACATGATTGAGATGTGTGTGGTCGTGTACATGATAGTAGACACGTCTTGAGAGATTAGTGGCATGTACGCCACGTCATCCTGCTTTAAAATGTAAGTTGTCTCAACCTTATTAGGTTGTGCGAGCTTCAGTCGACAAGTCCAACTACGCTTGATTTGAGTTGCACCTACACACGTGGCTGTTTTTGAGCAAAAGTCGCTCAGGTTGCGCCCAGGCACAACTAAGGATTTTGTTTAGATTGTGCCTTGGCGTAACTCACGAAGTGTATAGGACAGCTATCTACCAACTTCTCTTGAGCGGCACAATTCACAGAATTCGAAGAGATTTTTCTCGTTCACTGTTGTGTCAGCCGTCAGTATTGTCAGGTAATGATGACCATTAAGTGTCAGATGCCACGTAGATTTTAGCGCAAAAAAGATTGGGCATAGTCTGATATCGGGCGCAATCTGATCGGTGGCGCATCTGTTCTCTGAGCTTCAAACCAGTGGCACAACTTGATTTTTGGGGCGCAACTTGATCACTGATCAGTATATTCAAGGCGCAACTTAATTTTTAGGCTCTACAATACATACGCGATCCGCCAATAAAAGTTAAGACACACGATGCGATTCAAAAATCGTATTTCTCACTTTGTATGTTTTATTGGGACTATCAATTCTATGCGTCGCGTCAAGCCGTCGTGTATTCGATCACAACGAGTCTCCGCAATGCCTTACGTTTGGCGTCACCATCCAACGATTTCTGATGTTTAACTTCGTATCCTATCTCGACATGATTCTCTTTTGTTGACTTGAAAAAGCATCAACATTCAGGACTACGTCCGCTAGGTGACATACCTAGACACCGTGCTCAAATTCTTTTGACGCAACTTTAAATTGACATTGCACAAAGGCCACAATCTATCCGACATAACAGTTCACATCGAGGCGACGGTGCTCAAGACAACGATCGCCTTAACACGAAGGTCTTTACGATGCGCCTTACGTTCGATTCCTAACGAGTATGAATTCACTAGCCAAATTCCTAACTTATCCGTCTCGCAACATCGAACATAATTTTGATTCACGCATGCTCAAATGCAAGGTGAATTCGAATATAACGACATGACTCATAAGTCATTCCCTTATCGCTCTCTCTCGTGCATAGCATGATTCTCGCAATCGCCTATCCAAATCACCAAGTTCGTTGGTGAATTTCTAGTTTGATCATCGACCAACATAACCATTCAAGTATTCATCCGACGAATACTCAAAGATCTAACTATATATTCTCAATCAAAAGTTGTTCCAACAATTCTCAATCGCTTAGACTTATCGTCAACATGTACCGTGTTATATTTGTTATCGGTGCAATCTCATATGCGATATCGCATGGGTCATCTTACAGTCTGCAGCATTCAATTTGATTTAGCGATCGTCTTCTAGGGTCAGCTGTCCTGAAGCTACGCTCGATAATTGTGGATCATTAACGAAGGACAGTTTACTACGAACCATGTTATATCTTATTTCGAAGCCAAATCATGTTCTGACGATTCTATGCGACTATCCAATTTCGGACAAAACTATTTCTATCGGCGCAACTGATGCACAACTATCCTCCGAGTCAAGTCATGCACTACCGTCGATGATTTTGTAATTTATGAAACATCTACTCGTATCGATTTCGAGTCTATCTTATTTGCGGGTCGACACAGGAGATGCTATACGCATCGAGCAATCGTCGATGACTTATAGTCTCGTCTTGATCAATCATAAAGTTCATGATCAACCAGTTCGTTCCTTTTCGTATCGTTATTTACAAAACTTTGATAGCGCAAGGCGCACTCCATTTTGTATTCCCACATTGTGCTTACGTTTCCTTACGTATCGATCTCGATACGTCGTATCAATTTCGATAGCATAAGGGTCGACTTTGAATCCGTTTCCACGTCAACAACTTGCATTGCATACGTCCAAGTTCGCAATGAACTTTTCTGTACGCATTAACTTGTTCTCCAATTCGTCGCATTCCGCTATATTTTGATCGCGTAACTGAGTTACCGATTATCCAATATCGAACCCTCAAGTCATACGATCTTGCCCTCTAAGTTTCGCGTATTTTTCAATCGTACTCGAATGAGTTTCGTCGTAACGTAACCAACTATCTTTTGGGCACTATTTATCCTCATCAACAAACTCTTCACCGTAGTCGCATATCGTATGATTCGATTATATTTTGCCTCGGCCAACATTTCTATCGAGATCGCAAGTCGTGCGATTCGATTTCATTTTGCATCGGCTAACACTTCTATCGAGATCGGAAGTCGTACGATTCGATTATAATTTGTATTGTCCAACATTTTCATCGAGCTCGCAAGTCGTGTGGTTCGATTTTAACATTTCGAGTTTGCGATCCCGTCGATCCGATTGTTGCCTCAAGGCATAATCATTTCGCTAGTTCCCGTCATTCGACCGACACATAAATTTTAATCGACGTATCATTCAATGTTACAAGTCCCACCTTACCGTTCTAACCGATCATCGAAGAACACATACATCAACATGCCGTCATACAAATTCTCAATCGAGACTCGGTGCTATCCCGTCCGTTGCGAACAAACCTTCCGTAATTCTCACAATACGTTGATGTAATTCATCGCACAAGTGGTATGCCATATACCACCCAGAAATCAAGTTACTTCCGTCGCAACATACTCTTTACGAACCAACGATCTCTTCCAACTCATGATTTTTACAGTGATCGTGCTTGATAACAACCGTAATTTTGATTAAATCAAATCCGAAATAACTCGTCTAATGTTTTCATTTGCCAACACAAGCTCGGTGCGCAACCGAACCAATTTCGTTTCTCGATTTATAACTTTTGTTTTCTTCCGTTGCATCTTGTGCAATAATTCATTCTCAATATCCGTCGTACTTCGTGCAACAATTTCACTTTGATATGCATTGTACCATGTGCAATAATTTACTTTCAATACGCATTGCACGTCGTGCAACGATTTATTTCCGATATTTACCGCACCTCGTGCAACGATTTACTCCCGACATTTAAAGTCAATGCCCAAATCCGTTCAACACATTCGATATTGACTTATCACTTTTTATCGCAACACACATTCAAAATCAATATGTAAATCCGTTCGACACATTCCATATCAAGTTTTATTTTCTTTTCAACGCATCATTTACAATCAACGCGTGGCAATTGCTGCAGCACCATTCCACGACTTTTATTGTATCGATGCAACCAACATTTCTCATATCGATCGTTGCAAACAACGAACATCTTAAATTTTAAATCACGACGTGTTGCATCTGTAGCAACAAATCTTTGAATTCACATCTCGCAACTTGTTGCACTTGCAGCAACAAACCTTTCACGACTTTTCCAACAAACACCATGTAATTTCCAAAATAATACACGACCAAATTACATGATTTATATTAGACTTATTGTATGGAACATTCATCGAGTAGAGTCAAGAGTGATTTGATTGGTGGTGGGCAACTCTTTGGAATTGAAATGAAGCAAGCGTCCTGAGGAAATTGAGCCTAGAGCTCTGATACCAATTTGTCACGCCCCGACCCGGAATCACCCGAATCATCGTCCTCGTAGGGGGGCGTGATGCCGCACGAGCCTGGAGTTGCACTCGTACAAGACAAGATGACAAGTTCTCAAATGGTTATCTTTGAGTTGAACATTAACAACGAAAGGAATACAGATTATACGACACAATTCTCTTTATTGATCTTCGAAATGCGATTACAAAGGCTTTCGATAGCCCAACCGAATTTGCCAGATTGGCTACAACCCTCAGTTCTCTCTTGCCCACAAAGGATTTTACCGTTTCATACATCATGCCTTCTATATCTCGGCCGCATCAATACTGTTGCATGTCCGAGCGTCAATGCGATTGCACGCCTCAATACGCTTCGGCATTCCAAGTCTCAACGCGTTCAAGCGAAGCTCCATCACGAGCAGACCAATCCCTGAACCTGCTAGCAAACTAGTGGAGGATTAATACTTTCGTCCTCGCTGTACTGATCAAAAACCCACTTAACAAACCGACATTTAGTATTGTATTGATTCATGCAAACATACAATTTGGTTCTCTTTCTATGTTCTCCTTAGGATGAGTTCATGGCATATTCGAAGACTGTAAAGCATGGCAAGCGTGTTATTCAATTAGCATAAGTAAACAGGCAAGAAATCTTGTGTTTGTTTCGTGGCGCGACTTACCAATATCGACGCACTCGTCCTTGCACCGACGCAAGGTGAATACGCCTATCCGTTTTCCCTGTCATGTTATAAGTGCCCTCTATTCAGGATCCATCCATACAGGATATACGTATACCTTGCACTTCCAAACCCATCGCCCTTAACTATATGAAGGTCACTAGCTTTCCGAGCTAGAATGGACTTATTTTTATCGAATCAAAACATAAGACGATGTTAACTCTGTGCGGTTGCTAACCAAACATCAGAGGCCATCGAAATAATCGCAGCAAGTGGCATATCACATTCACTAGAAGGTCACTACCCGTTTAAATGAAGTACACCAACAATACCGTAAACGTAATCCCTCCTAGGCCGAACGGTCCCAGCACCCTGGTATGCCACGTTCGAAGGAATACCCATTCACGGGCTTTTATATCTTTAAGTCCATTTGACCATGCAACGAATCTTATCTTTCATACAACCAAGCAAGTTCGCTTATCTCTATTTCAATTGGCACAATGCCCTAATGTCCTCAACGAACGCCCGAAGGCCACGAACATTTCGAAGGCACCATGCCGCATCGACAGTTATGTCACATCCATGCCACAACTGTTCTCCTCGTCGCAACGATGCCATCTTTTGTAAATATCGTGCAACTGCACACATTCGCCGTCTTTTCTTGCATCGTGCATTCAATGCATGCCTCAAAGACGTGTTTCCCATATTCTACGCCTTAGTATTTAACACGTTATGGTTATGTTCCATCCTTTCGACTCGTGCAACTGAGGCATGTCTCGATAAGGTATTCAATGCTCTATTGCTCGTGCACTGAGGTACTCGTACCGATAGTCTTTCAATATTCGAGCATGCTAACTCGTGTGTGGGACACAGAATGACTTATGTACTGGGGCACTCGTCGATACAGTTATCCCATGTTCTTATGGCTTGCGCACCGAGGCGCTCGCCTTTGCGATATTCAATGTTCCATAGCGACTCGTACGTCTGCCGTACGATTCATTTCAATTGTTCTATCTAGTGTTCGACACACACTATGTTTATCTCTCTATCGAGCCACGCCCGTGGCATTGATAGGTTAACTCATTATACAATGATATGTATTTTACTTAAGCATGACGGAGTAGGAAAGAGAGTCAATGTCCCCCCACCTTGAATCAATGCGCCTTGTCGTTTTGCCGAGCCGTTGCGGCTCGATTTCACAACTTCGTTGCACAGGCAACTCTCCTGACTTAGCCATTCGAGCACTTCGTGCTTCATTGAATTATACGTCCATTTTGGCTTACCGTGCCAACGCCTCAGTCCGTCGCAAGACGACGATTTGCTTTCGCGGACCCCTTACTGAATAAGGCAAAAGATCGACCTCTAACATTTCAGCGTAAATGTATAGCCTGCACATGAACCCAACTAAAATTAATACTTGCATCGATTCGGACTTGCGCCTTGGTCGATTCGATTTCTTATAATCTTCGAGCCGTCTCAACGCACTTATCCTTCGGGGCAACGCGGCGCTTCGTATCGATTCACTCGATGCATTCTTTGGGACAAGGCAACTCTTCGCATCGACTTAGTTCGATGTATTGCTCGGGACAACTTAACACTTTGTATCGATTCGCATCGATACGTAATCGGGTCAACGCAACTCTTCGAGTCAACGACTCAGCATAATGCACCGTACAGAGCGGGGCATTACACCTAGCACTTTCTTATCGGTGTCCAAAAGCAGAAGACATTGGTTGGACCTACTAATCTGGTGGAATATTCTACAGGGACCATTGTACCCTAACTCCCTCACCCAACCCAATATTTTTTGAAGAGACATTCTATCTAAGTCAACGTCATATGCTATGTTCTCCGTACCACCAATATATTTCCAATTTGGACCCATAGAAAAAACCCCACGATGGTGTGAGCACCCTGAATTTTGGGTTATTTTTTTTTCTGATTGAATTATTTTTAATAAATATTTCATTTTGATTATTTTTATCCTTGAATGTACTTTTCCGTGCCTTTGATATTTGGAGTGTCAGGGATGTTCATCTCTGGAAACTTTATTCATGAGTTTTGTAGTAGACAAGATTACCTTCATGTTGGTATATAATGTCCCACTCAAACTTGTTTTCTTGTACTCTTTTTGCTTCGCATAACTTCGGATAAATTTAGACCATTTGATCATTAATTAAATTTCCACTCTTTTCCTTGATCCCCATAAGCACGTTGCCGGGACTTTTAATTTGGGAGCACAAGACTAGTCATTTTCTCAAAACCAACTCCTCGCGCATGATCTACTCGAGACACCCTACACCTATGACCTTCGTGTCCCACTCAGACACACCATCTTGTGCTCCATTTACTTCACACAACTTTTCTGACATGTGACCCGATTTTAATTCACCCCACGGTGTCACATTCATTTCCTACTTGAATTGTGGATACCCTGTCAACCCAAACCTGTCAACCCCAAATATGGACATGGCCTACATGAAGCCTACTACCCGCATGACACTTGTGTCCCATTTATTTGTGCCCCAACATGCTACTTATTTATCCATGATCATAAACACCTAAAAATAATTCATTTATTGTACCCAGACTGTTTTGACCAGACCCGGCTCAACCAAACCCAGTCCAAGCATTCATGTTATCCTCCCTCATGACACCCTCACTCTCATTGCCTTTAAAAAATATTAAATACCTAGTCTACCCATTCAAATATTCAAGAATAACCCCCTTGATTTAAATCCCTAAGAAATGATTTATTCCTACATTTAATCCCAATCCTTCATTCTACCCATATGTAATCCCAAGCCCACATCCTCACAACACTCACTCCCACACCCTTGGCCGGCCCTAGTTTTTAGAGAATTACTTTCTCTCTTTTTCCCTCTCATTTTTCTTACTTTTTCTCCCTCTCTTTCTTAATGTTACACTCGCAGCCAACTCCATTCTTCTCCTCCCCATTCTTCAACCACTTCATCTCCCTCTCCTCCCGAGCCAGCTCCTCCCTGGCCGAGCCCGGCGAGCCACCCCCTTCCTGAGCTCCTCATCCACCAGCCCTCTCATTCCTCCTCCTCATTCAACACCAATCACCACCACCACTTCAACCACCTCCATCGAACCACAACAACCACCACCTCCACCGAACCACAACAACAACCACCACCTCTCCTCTCCTCTTCCTTCTCTTCCTTCCTGGCCAACCGTCGTCGTGCCCTTGGCTGTGCCGCCGTGCCACCACCAGCACAGCATGAAAGCAGAGCAGCAGCAGCTACTGCTGCAACAGCTGCGGTCGAAAATGGCAAGTAGCAGCCGCACGGTTAAGGTGCCGCCGTCGGCCGTGCGCCGTCGTGGCCGGTATCACGCCCCGCTCCCGTAGGAGCGATCGTCCTCGCTAAGGCATGATACCGTACGAGACTAGATTGCGCTCGTACAAGGCGGATTCTATAACGGCCGATTTTAGCGGCTGTGACGGGATCGTCGCACAGAAGTCCCATACAGAGACATTGAATAATAGCAGCGAAATTTAGAAAGCAAACACAAGTCATTACAAAATGCTCTTTTATTGATTGTGAAACAAAGGTTACAATGGGGCGCAAGGCCAAGATTACAAGTCTCTCAAGCTCACTCGAGCTCACTCATCTCACATTACAAGTCACTCAGCTCTCTTATCTCTCAATACAAGTCTTGAACCACCAGAAGCTTCGGAAGGCGACGTCCATACATTATGTCCTGTATAAGTCTTGAATACATGCGGCTGCACGCTTCGAATCGCCAAGGAACTCCGTGCCTCGACGTATCCAAGTGAGCTCTGTGCCATGAGCTTCTACCTGTGCCTGCACATGAAAACTATGTGGGTGTCAGTACTCAACTGTACTGGTGGAATGAGCTCCTCGCCCACCCATACAAAACCAATACGTTGATTTACTTTGTGCAATATAGTCCCTTTATGATTGTCTTTCTACTCTTGCCTTAGGATCAGTTTTAGGACAGATACCTTGGCCTATTTTGTGTCTTTAGACCATCCCGTGCTTGCAACAACGATATTAACTCATACTTTGCCTCTAGACCCTTATCGTGCTAACAACGTTAACCTATCAAGTCGTGATTGCCTTACGGCCCAAAATCAGAGACACAACTACGCGATGAGGCTCCATTTCTATGTGATCGTGCTAGGAATCCATCGTGCCGTGCCTCGTAACTCAATGTGACTTAACCATATCGCCGCCTCACGGCCCTTGCTACTTCGATCACCGACAGACCCAATCAAGACATGTGAACTAAGAGTCACTCGACCAAATTTGCCTTGTGGCATTTTCTGACTTAAACTCAAGACAACTCAAATCCAACTTATGCACCTTATATGCCGACAACATAAGACTCGACGCTACGTCTCGTGCCGAAGCACGTCGCCTATGTTGATGCCAAATCTTAGGCCCAAACACTGTGTTCTAACTGTACACACTTTCAACTGACTCAATCCAAAAGCAAACACGCTGATTGCCGCCCGTACTGACCTATCTATATAAATTGGTCACTAACATCACAAGCTATCCTGGACTATAGCCTTACTATTCGGCGACCCTTTCGACGCAAGTAGCTATCCCCATTGAAAGTTCCCAAATAACCCGAGCGGTTCGCCCAGCTACGGCTATACCTTTTTTTCCTCCGAATGACGCGGTCCCATGGCGCCCAGGGTTGCCGCTCGTGGAAACTCTTCCTTGTCGACAAGTTGTCCAATGACCATGCAAGACTCGACTCAAACTGACGTCTCACACAGTCATCCTTCTTTCAATGTTACCATCTCTTTCAAAACCAATATCAAGACTTCTATCATTTGAGACCCCTCGACGACCCACGATCGCGAGCATTCTTTCCATGTTACCATATCATTTCATTCAACTTATGAATGCCTATTCGATAGTCCTTTCTCCAAAATTCATTAAATCAACCGTGGTTCATGTCTTAAACACTAAGTCCGTGCATTGTGCCTTAAACCGACTTACATTCTACGCGACGCTATCGCATAAGTCATACTTTATATGACGGGCCTTGAGACCGTAAGACTTTATGGTTATACCTAGCCATAGAACTCGTAGGACCGTGCTTGTTACCACTTTGATAGCCTAACATAACTTGCCTGACTTAAACGCACAACGACTCGACGAGCAAAGGCTGCGTCAAGCCACGCATTACGGAAATGTGCCGCGCATGCGTTCGACTTCTGAACGACCAAGTCATTTGGGTGCCTAACTTACATAATAAGCCGTACAATGTAACTTAAATCATAGGGCAAGCCAAGGCTATGCCAAGCCTTGGACGATAGGACCGTGCTTGCTTTATGAAGAATTTATGCGGGCGACGCCTATGACTTAGGCTACGTTCATAACTTCGCATACTCAACCAACTTTCCTTTTCCCAAGCCACGGGACGAAGGATCGAGTGTCATTTTCAAAGCACGTTGTGCACCAACTCTAAGCCGACCATTGGACCTTTCCATATTCTAACTCAATTCGACCTGTCGGAATTTTTCCCTTTAGCTATGTGGATTCGTCTCTTTTATTATCAAGCCTACTTGTGCAAGTTGAAAACATGCGATTTATTATGTGAAGGATAAGGTGAGATAAGTTTACCGAAACTACCCCACCTGAGCGAACGATCGCCTCGACCGAGCGATGTCTCCGAGTAGCCGTTGCAAGGCTAAGTTCGAACGCCGTCGGCGTTTCGATTCCTCCGATTGACTGAGCGGGACGGGGCACTACATCCGGGCCCCCACTGGTTGGGCGAACTCCGGTGACCCCCTCCGAGTGCGCCGCCTTCCTCCCCGGAGCGATACATAGCCGATTCGTGCATTTCGCACTAAATCCCGTCGGCGCGAGCTCGAAAACGAACTTAGAATCGCGTCTCGAAGCAGCAACTTCGTACACATTTTTCGAGAAATCTGACCGTTAGATCGACATTTTTTTTGCTCCGTCACAATCTCGGTATATCCGTCTTCACTTCCCTCAAGTTTCGTCCGTTGATTTTATCGTTTGATACATCAAAATCGGCCGCCAAGTTGACCGTTTAAATTATATAATTTTTAGACAGTTTTGTGGAGCCAACTTCGTCGGCTCGTACCTCCTCCACCGCAGCTCCATTTGGTGTGCTACCAGTTCCTGTGCACAGCTGGTATAACCATCTTCCTACCCCTCCAGTTTTATTTTATTGTGAGCTTGTTTGATTGGTTGAATTTGACGCTAAAGTTGGTCGTCCGAATTCGTAATTTCCAACTTGTAAAATTCTATTTTTGAACTCAGGACTCCAGATTTCATTTCCGACACCACCAGTAGACTCGTGGCATCGTTTTGGCACGGATTCATGTATAATTTGTTAGATTTGGAGGACGTGGGCCCTGTCACGTATTTTGGTACAAAGCGGGCCCCACAGTCCTGGTCAACGGGTCATTTTGAGATCGGCTCAACGGAATCCAATTCTGGATATACGATTGGGTTCCTATCGTCATTCTGGACTCGTTGACATATAATTTGCTGAGTTTTGAGAACATTGGCTTCGGCATGCATTTCCGTGCAAACCGGAATTTTAATGTTCTGGTCAACGGACCAAATTGAGATCGGGTCAATGGAATTCAATTCTGGATATACCATTGGGTTCGTATCATTATTCTAGTTTCTTGAACATATAATTTGTTATATTTTGTAGACTTATTTTTTTGCACATTTTTCGGTGCAAAACGGCTTCGACACGGATACCATTTTTGACCCAAAATTACCTTTTTACCCTTGTGTTCAAACTGGACCGATGGATAGGCTATCCTAGCTAATTTGACCATTCTGGACACATTGGTGATGTTTAATTCATCATCCGATAATGTTTGTAGATATTTTCTCTTTTTATCACCTTTTATTATAATTAATTATTATAATGTTCGTATTTCGGGATTAGTACAACGAAACTGAGATCGGTCGATTCCAGTGATCTCACATCACTGAAATTGACAAGATGAACACGTGGATCACTATAATAAGATTATTAACCTTACCGTTGATCATCTTATCTCGATTTGCGTGTCGTAAGTTTCGATGTACGAATAACGAAGTATAACTTTATATCTTTAATAATTAGACTATAATTGACCCTGTTTGACCAGAGTTGACCAGTTGACCAAAAGTCAACTATAAGTCAACACTTGACCTAGTTTGACTAGATTGTTGATCAGAGTTGACCAAGAGTTGACTTGACTTGGAAGAGCCTAGAATAATATAGATTGCTTGTAAAAATTCATTTATTACAACTTAAACACCTTGTAACCTGTGTTGCTCTAAATAGGACTCTGTGGCTTCAGTTTGGACCTCTATATCTATCAGCTGTTCAGGTTATCAGGCGAGTACATTCTCTGATCATTTCATATATTGTTTAGGATTATATTCCTGCTTTAGATTACTTTACTTGATGTTGACACGTTGGTATCACGGATTAGTATTGTATGGATCCCTTCATGAGATGTTATCCCCCTCGGGAGCATCAGATACTCATGTCTCGTGTGTTTCACTTACATCGTGTATCTCATGCTTCTATTATCATGAATCTTCATGTATTAGCTTGTGATTCCTGTACTCTAATGAATCACAAAGCCTTCACGAATCTATTCATGAATCACTCTTGAATCACCCTTTATGGGCCAGCAGTATAGTCATGAATCTTAACGTAACTTGAATGGATCCTTGTGTATTGATTGGGGATGGGGGAGTAGAAATGAACATGTGAATAATTCCAAAGTAGTATAGTCATGAATCACCTCTTTAGTATAGTCATGAATCACCCTCCAACTGTTCACATATTTATCTTGTACTCTGAATCACTAGTCACTGATTAGTTCTCTATTATATTGTAGATATTTACTTACAGTCTCTCTCTTTCATATCATGTTATTCTTTCAGTTTCATGTATCTTACTCTCTAGCATGTTTATATTTTCTAACATGTTATGATTTGCATGAGATGTATTGTGCTCGCTCCTGTCCTGACTGGACCTGTTGAAAATTTTACAGAGGATGATGAGGAAACCGGTACCACTTACCGTGGGACTACCCTAGAGGATTTTTGTGACCTGGATCTCTAGCAGGACCCCTTAGCAGTGGATGAGATACCATTAGTTTAGATTAGTCATTTTCAGTTGCATTTATTCTCTATGGATTACTGTATTTGAGATTTGAGATGTTTTCTGGATTTGTGATATCTTAGACACTTAGACTTCTATCTGATGTATCTCTCCGTTGATTTCATTTCATATCTATCTATCTTATCTTTTTCTGCCTTAGATATGATTGAGACTGTATTCTGCTATGTCACCTCCATTCGGAGTGTATATACTGTACAGGTACCTTATATTGTTAGATGATTGACCTAGGACAGCGTTCTACCGCCGATACTGCAGCGTAGGCTGGACGTACCCACTTCTCGTTGCCCTTACTCTAGGGTGCGGGTCGTGACACGTTTTTAGTGGTGGCCCATGCAGGTCGAGTTTATGTAGTGGTATTCGAACTAGAGTATCACTACAGCCTGCAGTAGGATTAGGATATATTTTTGAAGGTACTCAATCACAGTTAGGACTCCTTGAGAGATTCCTGGGACGACCCTTAAGAATCTTATTTAAACTTCAATTTGAAATCTTTTCCCTTGTTTGTTTGCTCTCACTCCTTGATTATTGAACTTTATTTTGATGGATCATTGTTGATTTTGATTTTCCTATCGAGATGAACTTTATGGCCTGAGTTATGATATTTTCTGATAACATATGTTGACGGGAATACAGGGATGGTAAAACGTCTACTTGATTATGGAACCTGTAGTTTATTGCTGCCACGACTCGCACCCACTGTGAGGGCACGAGTACATAACAGCGCCCAGCCTACGCCGCAGTGTCGGCGGTAGAACGCTGTTCTAGGTCATGAACTATGACTCACTAACATGAATATACTTTCCAAAAGGAGGCCAACACAGAGGTACAACTCAATCACAATCTAAGGTAGAATGTAGCACGATGGAAATAGATAAGAAATCCTCAACTGAGGTACAGCAGAATGAAATAACAAAGTCTCAACAACTACCAGTCTCAACATCTCTAAAATATACAACTCTGAAAATAAAGACAACAGCTAAACATGAAAAGAAAGAACAGTCTAAGCTATCTACACTATGCAAGGTATCGTCCTCAGCAGCTGCCTGAACCTCCCAGGGGTTCAGGTCTCGAGTGTCATCTAGGCAATCTCCAAAGTAAGGGGTGCAGGGTTCTTCATCATCCTCTGTAAAATTTTCAACAGGTCCAGTCAGGACGGGAGCGAGCACAATACATCTCAACAGATCATAGCAGGTTAGAAAATATAATCATGCAGTAAAGTAAGATACATGAACTGAAAGAAAGTATAGAATGTAAACAGAGAGAGAACTGTAATAGAAACATCTACTATAAGTAGAGAGCTACTAGTGACTAGTGATTTAGAGTACAAAGTCGACATGTGAACGGCTTGATTTGTACATGGCTATACTAAAGAGGCGTACATGGCTATTCTACTTTGGAATTGTTCACATGACTATTTATACTCCCCTATACCCCCAATCAATACACAAGGATCCAGCCAGGTTATGTTATGATTCCATGCAAAGGCCCACAAGGGGTGATACATGGAGGTCTCATAAATGGGGATTCTAGGAAACCCAATAAATGAGATAAGGATTCAAGGAAGACTCTGTGAGCATGAAAGTACATGTCACAAGTGATCGATGAACCAATGAAGCATAGTGATACGCCATGTAAGTGAAACGCACAGAACATGTAGTACCCGATGCTCCCGAGGGGATAACATCTCAAGAAAGGATCCATATAATACTAATCCGTGTGACCAACGTGACAGTATCAAGTAAAGTAATTTAAAGCAAGAAAATAATTCTAAACAGGATATAAAATGATCAGAGAATGTACTCGCCTCGTATCTGAATGTCTGAAGTAAATGTACTGTCCGAGATGAGGTACCTGACTCTAGTTAGAGCAACACAAGTCAAGATGTATACAGAGGGTGATATATGGAATGTACAATGCATCTGCATGCTGTCTAGGTCAAACTAGACTAAAGTCAACCTTGGTCAATTCTAGTCAAACTAGGTCAACTAGGTCAAGCCTAAGCCAAACAAGTCTAATAAGTCTCACTAGGCCTAACCAAGCCTAGACTAGGACTCACACACCAATCACAAGGCTATACAAGCCATCAATCACATGGTTTATATTATATATATATACAACTCATATATTGCATACAATAGATATACATTTAGGCAATCAACTATATGTACATTAGGCATTCCTGGGCACATGTTAAAGAGCTAGTGAACATACATGCATATACTAGTATACAATACTAGGCCTATATATAATATGCCACCTAGATATTACATATATATATATCTATATACACATATATGTATATAACTATAGGCATATATATATATAGATATATATATATATATATATATATATATATATATATATATATATATATATATATATATACTCATATTATATATATACATGACATACCTACACATAGAGATAGAGAGGGAAAATGAAATCAAGTAAAATGTGTGTGTGTACATATGTGTTTAGGCATGTGTGTGTGAGTGAATGTGTGAGGAATACAGTGTTGTGTAATGTGTGTGGAAAGATGAGTGTGAGTGTACATGGCAGTGTGAGAATGTGTGAGTAGGAATAATAGAGTGTAGTGGTGCACCTGTGTGACAGAATTGGGTGTAAGGGTTGTAGGTTTTTTACCTGTGTTCAAGTGTCAAGGAGTATCACTGAAAACAGGGAATACAAAACAGTGTAATGTGTCAAAGTGTGTTCCCAAACCTCAGGAACAAGTGACAGTTAAGATTAATAGGTATTAGTGAACAATGGTGTACCTGTGCAAGCAAGGGCTATAAGTGAATGCAATGTGGAGTGACACTTGTGAAGAGTGGGCAGGTAAATGGCAGGGTGTGTGTGGCATTTGTCAAGTGAGGGAAAACTAGAATCATAAATGTGTGGCAATATGAGTGAAAAACTGTGAATAAGTTTCAGTTTCCTGGATGTGACAGGAAACCAACCCAACTCCCAAATCACAAACCCCATCGCAAAAACAAAATCAAAACTAACCTAACAATTAACTATCAGTTAACAATTTATGAGTGAACTAATCTACTCAATTAAGCATCAGTAAAACCGGAAAAATGAAATCAAATTAACCAAGAAATCAGTTTCAGTTTTCTTATATTAGCCTATTGTATAAAATATGAAAAACTTCATTTGAACCTAATTATCGAACACCCTACCCAATCCAACAATTTATTAACATAAATGCATACGTTGGTGAATCAATTTACTGATATTAACATCATAAAACAGGAAAAGAATGGAATCAAAACAGAAAATATGCATTCAGCTATATAGTAACAATGTGTATCAGTGACCACAGAGAATTCGATATTTCGATCCCAAAATCCCATCTAAAAACCACAAGGATCATGTAATCTATTCCTTAAACATGTAGGTGAATTAATTTACTAATGTTTATCAACATATAAACAAGAAAACGAAATAATTTTCAGTAAAAAAACACATTCATGCCACAGTATATCAGTGAAGTATCATAGCTCAGGAAATTCAAGTTTTCGAATTCGAAAACACATCAAAACGATAAACCAAGGGTTGGTAAATAAACTATTACATGTGTATGTGTCAACCATGCTGTAACGTGTCCAAAAACAGGACACGAACGTGTCCAATCAAATCAAAATACCTAAAACAGTGAAACTGACTCAGTAGTGTCGTACGGCGAGGACGAAGCCTCATGCTCGCGACACAGTGCAACTCGTGTCCCGTGCTTGTGCATAAGTGTTCGCCATGGATAGGTCTAGGGGCCCATCACCCTGTATCAGGTCAAAACCGTGTCATGTCCGAGCTAAACGTGCATATCAGACGCGATTTCCCACGCGTGCATATAGTGAGGAAATCAGTGCGGGCTCAATTGCTCCCAAACCACTCCATAAAATCCTACGAAATTTTATAGGCTTAATGTCAGTCATCTAGGGAACATACACACAAAATTTTGGGTCACGAAGTATCGTGTCCGTGGAGAACTGGGACACGGGCAGCAGGGCACCCGACAGAGCCCCCGTGCTGCGTGTCCAACACCAAAACCGACACGAAAATTGACACAAACACAAATCAGTCTTCACAAACATCGCTACACATACCTAGATCTAGAGATTCATGAAATTAGAATTCAAAAATACGAAAATAAAATCCTCACAGACATTTCATCAAACACATGCACCCTAACACTGATTCGTATCCGATACGGACACGAAATGGACACGACTCAACACAAAACCAATACCTACAGCTAGGGGACACCTAGGGCTTCCTATCCATGCAAAGAAAACGAAATTTGGTGGAGGGAATAAGGATTTACCTATATGTTCAATTTGCATGAAAAAGCTTCAAAAAGGGGGGTTTCTTCTTGATGGCCAAGTGCTCCAAATTGGTCCAAACCTGAGATTTCTCTCCATGGACATGAAATAGAGCTGCATTAAGAACTAATGCAAAAGACTAGAATGGAAAAGGAATTAAAATAAATAATCTATGGGTTGGGGAAGAATGGACAAACCTCTTTCTTCAAAACTTGGAGAAATTAATAAAAGAGGCAAGAACAAATGGAAGAGACATTAAATAGGGGTGTGAAACCCTAGGTTGGCTGCCATGGGTGGGCTTGTTGGGGTTTGGGCTTAAGTTATGGGCCTATGGTTCAATTCACAAGTCATTAAATCACAAGTCATTGCATTAAACCATAAATCATGACTTAATTTCACTAAACCTAATCCCCTCATTCTAAAACCAATCTCTAATGACTAAATTGGGTTAACTCAAGTTAGGCTAGGGTTAGGTTCTAGGCTAGTCTACAAGTCTCAAACTAGTCAAAGTCCAAACTAGGAATTCACCAATTCAATAAATTATCAAATAATTCAAATAAGTCCAAAATGACCAAATTATCCCTCGGCTAAAAATGATAATTAGATCATCCTAATGACATGGCTAGGCTCTAGGACAGACAGTCTCTACGATTTCACTAGCTGCACATCAAAATCACAAGTCATTACTTAGAGCAGTTTTTAAATAGTTCAAAAATAATTAAAAATGACTAAAAATCATAATATGAAATAAATATCAATAAATAATAATTATAATTACAAAATTTCAAAATTATCCTCATCTGGAAAACTGGGTGTTACAATCCTACCTACCTTACAAAAATTTTGTCTTCGAAATTAAGATGATCGCACCCCCTTCTAGGTCAAACATAGTCAAGGGTCAATCACTAGTCAATTTTCTCAACATCCTAGTACTTGGTCATCAGCTGGTCAACTTCTTAGGATTTTACCTATGCTAGCTACCCAGGTGTTGGCAACTAGAACTTAGCAAAAAGCGAACTCAATAATAGGCTAGCTCTTTAACTTCCCAATCCTATCAAGTCGTCCATAACTAAATACCTATAAGCTAAGCACACCAATCCCAACTACCCCATATATATATACTCAAGAACAACAACCCATCTCATATATCCTAAGTATATCATCTATATATGTATATGACTGATCAACCAAGGGTTAAAGTAGACTAAACTTATAAGTGACTGAACATATGCTTAGAATTTAGGCTAAGGATGGATGGTCTGAAACATCAATATAGGCAAAAAGGAATGATGCCAAGGGGACTGAAATTGTGAGCTAAAGGACAGGACATTTGGGTCCACTTGTAGGGTCAAGTGAAAGGAACCTACACATGGAAGATGAACTAATGCTCAGGTAGAGGCTTAGAAGATTGATCCAACAATAAAAAAAAGGGTTTGGACATGTATCTGGACAGATGGGCTAACCAGGTATCATATATTTCTAAGAATAAAGGGGACAGAATAATGATCAAGGGAGAACTCTTATTAACAACCCACATTATACTCTAATGTATATAACTGTCCAAGTGGACTGAACAACCATGCCCAAGAAAAAGTTTAAACTCCACTATAGGGCAGGTACTGCAGGTTAATGAAGGGTATTGCAAGGCCATCAATAAGTAATATGTTAAGAGATGCAGTATGTCACCATGCATAGAAGTGAGGATGAGTGCAGACCTCTAATTTGCATGATACTGACTCTCCAGATGTGCAGGATATGACAAGTAGTTGATGGTTATATTGGTGAGTCAAAAATTTGGCGTCTGAACAATGGTCCAGTGAAATCTATGATGCGACATGGGAGGTATTGAAAGTTGAGTGCAGGAAACAACTTGTACAAGTCTGAACCAAGGGAACATGGTATCTAGTGAAGGGTCTGCACACTTGTCACGCACCAGAACCAGAATACTGGAGAGCGGGGGCAGACATAGCCAGCTACGTATATTGAAATGGAAACTACCTCGATATACGGTCACGACTGTCTAGATATGTGAGGGTTTTCTACAAGCCAACAGTCTCTTATGGTCATGAACAAGCCTAGTGTCTCAATCACCACAAGTAAGTAAAGTCGCAAGATGTATGATCATTAAATATACAATAATAAGGCGTCCCAAATATTACATATTCAGCTGATCATGAAGCTAGTCGTTACAAAATGTTAGGACTAGCAAGAGTTTAGTCATACATGATCAACCCTAGGATTTGTCAATCATGTTTACAGCCCGTAGGCAGACAGTAAGTAAAAGTGCTTCGAGCTAACAGGTGCTCGTCGGCTAAACGCCTCAAAAGAATAATTTTTACAATAGAGTGAGCGAAACAAAATAGAAAACCCACTCTTGGCCCGGATTCCGTCTAGTGTTTACCATTGGACTGGAAGCTTAGTAGATCCTTGAGAGCTGCTCCAAAATTTGGCCATACAAAATCAGCTGGGTCAACCCCAGAAAGAGCAAGTGCCACAAGGGGGCCACGAAATAAGAACAAAAGCCAGCATTAACACAGAAGATATAATATTTAAAACTAGAAATTTATGAAGACATGGCAGGGTGATATACGACGAGAAAACCATGGGACTATTCAGATAGCCAGGTTACAACCCGTAAACCAAACAAGGACCGGGGTTGTAACCCTTCATCTGAACAGAACTTGGTTTCCCACCATTTATCGGCAAGATAATAATGCAAGAAATCAAGACAGGGAGCAATCTTGTACTGAATCAAGACATGGCTAGACTGGTTATACCTCATTCAATCAATCACGGCCAAGCAGACACTACGGCTTACTACTTTAACTAACTAGGGTTATCACAGGCCTAATTACTAACAAGATGCAGTGAGATTGTTCCACAGCCACAAGCCCTGCAGACCATCCAGGTTACCCAGGACAAAAAATTAGGGTTGAATTCAGGTGGGTACATCGTCCAGGAGACGCATGTACCCTTAGGTGACTTAGAGGGTGCAACACCTGACAGTGTGCTGGAAATGCGCCCTACTCGACGGCAGGCTACAATTCCCTGGAGCGCCCAGGTAACGGGATTGCTTGTAGCTGTGTCATCTCTTCATGACTACCGTGTTATTCTAGTTATTAGCCTTAATCCATTTTAGTAGGTACTCCTGACCGTGGTACTCAGGAGTCCCATCCTAGACATGATGCGAGACTGGACAAGTGGATTTAACAAGCAAGCAAGAAAAAACCACCCACGGTGTCAAGACAGGTCAAGCTAAGTTATCAGGTCATGTCAAGTCAGGAGTGCGCCGTCACGGGCCACTATCAAGTTATTAAGATAAATCATGTCAGGGTACTTGTCAGGAGTGTGCCACGATGGGCCACTATCATGTCAGGTTGGTCATGTCAGGAGTGCACCACTACGGGTCACTGTCGTGTTATGCAAGTTCCTTGCCATACCAAGCCATGTACAATAGTCATTCCAAACATATTAAGTAAAAATCAAGTTCATGACAAAAGGCGTAAGGATATAAAATGGGCGTAAAATATCTAATAAAATATCAATATATAGGGCTATAGAAGAGCCAAGCTTAAGGAAATAAAACCAAAGCTCCAAGAGCCAATGGTTAAGCAAGGGGTCAGGGGAGCAGCGTAGGCGAAAAGTCACGCACGCTGCAGGGAGCAGCGTAGGTGAAAAGTCACGCACGCTACAGGGAGCAGCGTAGGTGAAATGTCACGCACGCTCAAGGAGCAGCGTAGGTGAAAAGTCACGCACGCTCAAGGAGCAGCGTAGGTGAAAAGTCACGCACGCTACAGGGAGCAGCGTAGGTGAAAAGTCACGCACGCTAAGAGAGCAGCGTAGGTGAAAGTCACGCACGCTGAGAGAGCAGCGTAGGTGAAAAGTCACGCACACTCAAGGGAGCAGTGTATGTAAAAAGTCACGCACGCTACAGGGAGCAGTGTACGTAAAAAGTCACGCACGCTGAAGGGAGCAGTGTACGTAAAAAGTCACGCACGCTGAAGGGAGCAGTGTACGTAAAAAGTCATGCACGCTGAAGGAAGCAGTGTACGTGAAAAGTCACGCACGCTACAGGGAGCAATGTACGTAAAAAGTCACGCACACTCAAGGAGACACGCTTCCAACAGGAAGCGTACTTAAGTATGCGTACGCATGCTAAAGAGCGCACGCAGCTCAGTGTGCATAAGCTAAACAGCCCTGCACACTGTTCACTGTCTTCTCCAAACAGCAGAACACCATGGATGAACCCAAGGCTTCAAAGCATCATAACTTGGCCATCCGAACTCCAAATCCAGATTTCCAAAGTTCCAACTTGGGTAGAATTGAATGCTCTTCCACATGGAAACACCAAAACCCATAAAAATCCAACTTAAGGAGATCAAACCATGCAAAATCCGAAAATAGAAATAACTTAGATCTAGAGCAAAGGAGACTTCAAATCACAAAATACCAAGTTCTAATGTTGATCACCATGTCCTAATCTAGCAAATGAACCAAGAAAATAGGGTCTCATGAAGTGGCAAGGTGCACTTGCCTAGGGTTGGGAGAGTTGTGGAGGAAGGAGAAGAAGAAGAAGAAGAAGGAAATTAATGGTGGAAGTTACGAGGAGAGAGAGTGGTAGGTGGGGATATAAAGAGGGGGAGTTGTGGTGGGTTGAGGGTGGAGTGTAGGGCTAGGGTGTTCCAACACATAAAACCGAACTAAACCGAACCATCCCCAATAAAACCGAGCCATGCCAAAACCCAAAATACGAGAAATACCGAAATCCCACAAGTTGAGAAAAATAAAAAAATATATGCCAAGAATCCAGATACGAATATAAATACAAAATACGGGAAATATAAGAAATGAGGGTGACAACACTGCCTATAATAGTTGATCAACAAGACTGAACTCAACACAAGGAGAACTTACTGAAATAGGAAGTGGACCAACATAGGCTAACAACATGTCAATAATCCTATACAATAATGATCTATAGGTACCAACCAGCCCATATCCCATATGCCAATATCATCTGCAACCTATCTATATATATATAGACCTCTCAGTCTTAGGTGAACTGCAACTATACTTAAGGACAGGCTCTGGTCGTGGGTGTCTCACTGGAAAGGTAAGGAAGTAATAACAATCACGAAGGCTGTAAGCAATACTAATATCCTATGTGTAAACTGGTTGGTATTATAAATAACAGGAAAACATCTACAATGGGTTACTATTCTAATACCAATACCAACTATCCCCTATAGGGTACAGACATTCTACAAGTCGTCATATCATTATACTATGAAGGATCTACCTATGAACAAGCTCTACAAAACTAAATATCCCTACTCCTAAGTTATTTATAACAACAGAAGGGTATGATGTTTAAAACCTTCTCAAGATACACTCTGTTAATCATATGCGTCTGTCCAAAATCATGTTGTCCAGAGTCTTCATCATGCTAGTGAGCAAGGCTACGATAATCACGGAGCCCTTGACTAAGGTACGTACCCCTAGGTTCATGGTATTTAAAATTTTTGCACTGCCGCATGCGACGGCGAAAACCTTAAATTCCTATACCCGAGAAATACATCCAAAATTTGACTACATGTCCTCACTATGCCAACTAACACGACTATCGAGGATTCCAGATCCCATGATTTAGGTGACCTAGCCCATATGATTTTCTCAGAAGAAAACAATCACAACAAAAGAGTGACATGACAAAATTAATCAATCAACAAGGAACAGATGCAATCGAATTTCAAGGTAGTTATAAAAGACAATTACGGGAATGGAACAGGAAAGAACAGAACTTGCAGCAAGATCTCCAATGGTCTGTGCATCCTTGACTGTCCTGACGATAGCTCGCCCTGCTGGTTTTCCCTGGTCTGCTGCTGGTGCTGCATGAATCGCTGCTGCTGAGAGAAATCGGAAATGACAGGAAAAAGTCTCTGTACAGACGGAGGTGCACCTCCAATGTAGCAGAAACGCCAACCTCAGTCGGCACAACAGGAGCTGCGGTCTTGAGGCCCTGATGAACAGAACGAGAGGTGGCCAGCCTCTCGATAGTATTCCCCGAACCGAAGCGATGAGATCATGTCTCCATAACTATCATGAAGACAGATCAAAACAAGAAGCAATTTCTGAGAATGAAGCAAAAATTCAAAGGAGGACAGTTTATATTCAAGGGAAGTCAATAAGCAATATTTTAGATAAAAAGAATCTGATTAAGAGTTTTTCTATTGTGATTGAGTACCCTAAAAAAATATCCTAATCCTACTGCAGGCTGTAGTGATACTCTAGTTCGAATACCACTACATAAACTCGACCTGCATGGGCCACCACTAAAAACGTGTCACGACCCGCACCCACTGTGAGGGTACGAGTACGTAACAGCGTCCAGCCTACGCCGCAGTGTCGGCGGTAAAATGCTGTTCTAGGTCATGAACTATGACTAACTAACATGAATATACTCTCCAAAAGGAGGCCAACACAGAGGTACAACTTAATCACAATCTAAGGTAGAATGTAGCACGATGAAAATAGATAAGAAATTCTCAACTGAGGTACAGCAGAATAAAATAACAAAGTCTCAACAACTACCAGTCTCAACATCTCTAAAATATACAACTCTGAAAATAAAGACAATAGCTAAACATGAAAAGAAAGAACAGTCTAAGCTATCTACACTATGCAAGGTATCGTCCTCAGCAGCTGCCTGAACCTCCCCAGGGGTCCAGGTCGCGAGTGTCATCTAGGCAAGCTCCAAAGTAAGGGGTGCAGGGTTCCTCATCATCCTCTGTAAAATTTTCAACATGTCCAGTCAGGACGGGAGCGAGCACAATACATCTCAACATATCATAGCAGGTTAGAAAATATAATCATGCAGTAAAGTAAGATACATGAACTGAAAAAAAGTACAGAATGTAAACAGAGAGAGAACTGTAATAGAAATATCTACTATAAGTAGAGAGCTACTAGTGACTAGTGATTTAGAGTACAAAGTCGACATGTGAACGGCTTGTTTTGCACATAGCTATACTAAAGAGGCGTACATGGCTATTCTACTTTAGAATTGTTCACATGACTATTTATACTCCCCCGTACCCCCAATCAATACACAAGGATCCAGCCAAGTTATGTTATGATTCCATGCAAAGGCCCACAAGGGGTGATACATGGAGGTCCCATAAATAGGGATTCTGGGAAACCCAATAAATGGAATAAGGATTCAAGAAAGACTCTGTGAGCATGAAAGTACATGTCACAAGTGATCGATGAACCAATGAAGCATAGTGATACGCCATGTAAGTGAAACGCACAGAACATGTAGTACTCGATGCTCCCGAGGGGATAACATCTCAAGAAAGGATCCATATAGTACTAATCCATGTGACCAACGTGACAGTATCAAGTAAAGTAATTTAAAGCAGGAAAATAATTCTAAACAGGATATGAAATGATCAGAGAATGTACTCGTCTCGTATCTGAATGTCTGAAGTAAATGTACTGTCCGAAATGAGGTACCTGACTCCTAGTTAGAGCAACACAAGTCAAGATGTATACAGAGGGTGATATATGGAATGTACAATGCATCTGCATGTTGTCTAGGTCAAACTAGACAAAAGTCAACCCTTGGTCAACTCTAGTCAAACTAGGTCAACTTGTTCAAGCCTAAGCCAAACAAGTCTAATAAGTCTCACTAGGCCTAACCAAGCCTAGGCTAGGACTCACACACCAATCACAAGGCTATACAAGCCATCAATCACATGGTTTATATTATATATATATACAACTCATATATTGCATACAACAGATATACATTTAGGCAATCAACTATATATACATTAGGCATTCCTAGGCACATGTTAAAGAGCTAGTGAACATACATGCATATACTAGCATACAATACTAGGCCTATATATAATATACCACCTAGATATTACATATATATATCTATATACACATATATGTATATAACTATAGGCATATATATATACATGACATACCTACACATGGAGATAGAGAGGGAAAATAAAATCAAGTAAAATATGTGTGTGTACATATTTGTTTAGGCATGTGTGTGTGAGTGAATGTGTGAGGAATACAGTGTTGTGTAATGTGTGTGGAAAGATGAGTATGAGTGTACATGGCAGTGTGAGGATGTGTGAGCAGGAATAATAGAGTGTAGTGGTGCACCTGTGTGACAGAATTGGGTGTGAGGGTGTTGGTTTTTTACCTGTGTTCAAGTGTCAAGGAGTATCACTGAAAACAGGGAATACAAAACAGTGTAATGTGTCAAAGTGTATTCCCAAACCTCAGGAACAAGTGAGAGTTAAGATTAATAGGTATTAGTGAACAATGGTGTACCTGTGCAAGCAAGGGCTATAAGTGAATACAATGTGGAGTGACACTTGTGAAGAGTGTGCAGTAAATGGCAGGGTGTGTGTGGCATTTGTCAAGTGAGGGAAAACTGGAATCATAAATGTGTGGCAATGTGAGTGAAAAACTGTGAATAAGTTTCAGTTTCCTGGATGTGACAGGAAACCAACCCAACTCCCAAATCACAAACCCCATCGCAAAAACAAAATCAAAACTAACATAACAATTAACTATCAGTTAACAATTTGTGAGTGAACTAATCTACTCAATTAAGCATCAGTAAAATAGGAAAAATGAAATCAAATTAACCAAGAAATCAGTTTCAGTTTTCTTGTATTAGCCTATTGTATCAAATATGAAAAACTTCATTTGAACCCAATTATCGAACACCCTACCCAATCCAACAATTCATTCACCTAAATGCATACGTTGGTGAATCAATTTAGTGATATTAACATCATAAAATAGGAAAAGAATGGAATCAAAACAGAAAATATGCATTCAGCTATATAGTAACAATGCGTATCAGTGACCACAGAGAATTCGATATTTTGATCCCAAAATCCCATCTAAAAATCACAAGGATCATGTAATCTATTCCTTAAACATATAGGTGAATTAATTTACTGATGTTAATCAACATATAAACAGGAAAACAAAATAATTTTCAGAAAAAAAAATACATACATGCCACAGTGTATCAGTGAAGTATCATAGCTCAGGAAATTCAAGTTTTCGAATTCGAAAACACATCAAAACGATAAACCAAGGGTTGGTAAATAAACTATTACATGTATACGTGTCAACCATGCTGTAACGTGTCCAAAAACAGGACACGAACGTGTCCAATCAGATCAAAATACCTAAAACAGTGAAACTGACTCAGCAGTGTCGTGCGGCGAGGACGAAGCCTCGTGCTCGCGACACAGTACAACTCGTGTTTCGTGCTTGTGCATAAGTGTTCGCCATGGATAGGTCTAGAGGCCCATCACCCTGTATCAGGTCAAAACCGTGTCGTGTCCGCGCTAAACGTGCGTATCAGATGCGATTTCTTGCGCGTGCACACAGTGAGGAAATCAGTGCGGGCTCGATTGCTCCCAAACCACTGCATAAAATTCTACAAAATTTTATAGGCT
Organism: Iris pallida; assembly: GCA_029216955.1. Taxonomy (NCBI): domain Eukaryota; kingdom Viridiplantae; phylum Streptophyta; class Magnoliopsida; order Asparagales; family Iridaceae; genus Iris; species Iris pallida. The sequence goes on along the minus strand of JANAVB010041264.1, from coordinate 24,451 downwards.
CAATGTCAGTCATCTAGGGAACATACACACAAAATTTTGGGTCACGAAGTGTCATGTCCGTGGAGAACTGGGACACGGGCAGCAGGGCACCCGACCTAGCCCCCGTGCTGCGTGTCCAGCACCAAAACCGACACAAAAACCGACACAAACACAAATCAGTCTTCACAAATATTGCTACACATACCTAGATCTAAAGATTCATGAAATTAGAATTCAAAAATACGAAAATAAATTCCTCACAGACATTTCATCAAACACATGCACCCTAACACTGATTCGTATCCGATACGGACACGAAATGGACACGACTCAACACGAAACCAAAACCTACAGCTAAGGGACACCTAGGGCTTTCTATCCATGTAAAGAAAACAAAATTTGGTGGAGGGAATAAGGATTTACCTATATGTTCAATTTGCATAAAAAAGCTTCAAAAAGGGGGGTTTCTTCTTGATGGCCAAGTGCTCCAAATTGGTCCAAACCTGAGATGTCTCTCCATGGACATGAAATAGAGCTGAATTTAGAACTAATACAAAAGACTAGAATGGAAAAGGAATTAAAATGAATAATCTATGGGTTAGGAAAGAATGGACAAACCTCTTTCTTCAAAACTTGGAGAAATTAATAAAAGAGGCAAGAACAAATGGAAGAGACATTAAATAGGGGTGTGAAACCCTAGGTTGGCTACCATGGGTGGGCTTGTTGGGGTTTGGGCTTAAGTCATGGGCCTATGGTTCAATTCACAAGTCATTAAATCACAAGTCATTGTATTAAACCATAAATCATGACTTAATTTCACTAAACCTAATTCTCTCATTCTAAAACCAATCTCTAATGACTAAAATGGGTTAACACAAGTTAGGCTAGGGTTACCATATTTAGGGTTAGGTTCTAGGCTAGTCTACAAGTCTCAAACTAGTCAAAGCCCAAACTAGGAATTCACCAATTCAATAAATTATCAAATAATTCAAAAAAGTCCAAAATGACCAAATTTAGGCTAAAAATGATAATTAGATCATCCTAATGACATGGCTAGGCTCTAGGACAGACAGTCTCTACGGTTTTACTAGCTGCACATCAAAATCACAAGTCATTACTTAGAGCAGTTTTTAAATAGTTCAAAAATAATTAAAAATCACTAAAAATCATAATATGAAATAAATATCAATAAATAATAATTATAATTACAAAATTACCCTTATCTAGAAAACTGGGTGTTACAATCGCAGCCATATTAGCTGGCGTGGCGAAAACATAGATACCTGACTTCGGATGTACGTATCTTGGTTATGAGATTTGGAATTTCTCGCAGCTATACTAGTTGGCATAGCAAGAATTTCAGACGACATGATTATAGAGGTGCATACCCCAGTTATGGAATCTATCGTTTATCGCAGCCTTGCTTACTGGCTTGGCGAGGACTCTGAGTTACATAATTTTGGACAAACGCATATGATTATCAGATTGTATCTTGAGAAAGTTTTTTAAACATATCATTTCTATCGTACCCTTCTGTTGTTATAAATTGTATTCCATCATCAAAATAACTTAGGAGTAGGAGTAGGAGTAGCTTTAGATGTTATTATAAACCTTGTGTAACTTCTTGCTATGAATTTTTTCATAATACATTGAATCGATGGTTTTTGCTAGACCTTATCTTGGATTTGATATTATAGCTCTGGTCTCAAAATGATTCATTCTTTTAAACAGATAAGCAGAACAGATTTTATCATTATTTCCTTCTTGCCATTATTTCTTGTATTACCTTTTTAAAAAAATTAAAAATAAAATAAAATAAAATAAAATTGTCCTGATTACATCAATCACCTATTTTTTATCCAATTCTGTCAGTTATACTTGAACCTTTGAATCTCTATATCTCTTTACCTTGGAAAGGTCAGGGAAGTGACGTAAATCATCTGGCTCGAAGGGATGTAACTTGTTATCATATGGCAATCTTGGTAGGAATCTAAATGTTGGCCTTGATATAGAATTTTATTTTTATATTGGGACATGAGAATATATATATATATATATATATATATATATATATATATATATATATATATATATATAAAATATATATATATATATATAGTGGACACAGACACTTTGCCTGACACGTATACATGCTACACTTTGATTACCAACATATCTAAATGCATATTAATATGTTTTTTATGTTTAAATTCTCAAAACCCCAATATTTCTGATACAGTACAATATCAGAGACTAGTTCTCTGCTCTTCTAGTTTAAATTCATAATTTAAATGTAAATTTCATGTTATTAGTTGTTGTTTACATCACTGCACATGTATGTTATATACAGGGTTTTAATTCTTAAAGAAATTGGTTGAGTTTTGTGTTTGAACTTGTCAAATCTGAAACTGTGCGCATATTAACCCTTTAATACTGGATTCTAAGTGATTAGTTCAATTTACAATTTTTTTAAATGTAATGTTTTGAGCTGTATACATTATTGTATGTAGGGATATAATGTTACGTTTCATACTCTTACATGTTATGTTGTGGTTTGTGGTGAACATTGGATGGGTTTTGATGTTCGAATTTCTCCAAAATCCTGAAACTAAATATATGTTAACATTTTTACATTGATTTCAAATGTTCAGTTCAATTTCAGATTTAATATGTAATGTTGAACTGAACTGAATGATTGAACCCTTCATTTCAAGTTATAACCCATGTACACTTGACACTCTACACTAATGTTCACAACTGCCATGTAAACCTAACCCTTCATCTCTATGTTATGTTCATATATCTATATAGATATATATAGAGTTTATGCATACATGTTATAATGTATATAGATACATAACTAAATCACTACCTCTCTCTCTCTCTCTATATATATATATATATATATATATATATATATATATATATATGGTTAGCCATGCATGTTATGAGTAAATAGGTTGTGCATTATAGATTATTTAACCAATATGTCATGAGTAGTGTAACTTGATAGCTATTATTTCGAAACCCAAATCCTCCTATACACTTTCATGTATATTTCACACACACACACATGTCTACTATCTAACCCTATGAACATGTCCATATATACCCATACACACACTAACCACATAACCTTTACATAATACTAGCTTTTCCCCCTCTAACTCTCTCTCTCTCTCTATATATATATATATATATATATATATATATATATATATATATATATATATATATATATATTTTATATATATATATATATATAAATATATATATATATATATATATATATATATATATATATATATTGTGATTGGATTTCAATGCTCGACATTGTGCTTTAAATTTTGATTTTGATTATGCCTTAAAGCCTTGATGATTTGTTATTTATGTATCTTTTCCAGTTTAACACCCCTGATTGCTTGTATGTTTTGATATCCTATGATTATTTTGGTCTAGTGTGACTAGTATACCTAGATGAGACTTTTACTACCACCGTATGCCATAACCCTGTATGCCGTCCTTTTAAATTGTATGATTTGATTAAGTTTTGAGACATTGATTGTGGGGGTTTGACCTAGAAGGGGTATGAACATTTTAATTTCGAGGACAAAATTTTATAAGGTAGGTAGGATGTGAGCACCCTGAATTTCGGGTTGTTTTTTTCTGATTGAATTATTTTTAATAAATATTTTATTTTAATTATTTTTATCCTTGAATGTACTTTTTCGTGTCTTTGATATTTGGAGTGTCAGGAATGTTCATCTCTGGAAACCTTATTCATGAGTTTTGTAGTGGACAAGATTACCTTCATGTTGGTATATAATGTCCCACTCAAACTTGTTTCCTTGTACTCTTTTTGCTTCGCATAACTTCGAGTCAATTTAGACCATTTGATCATTAATTAAATTCTCACTCTTTTCCTTCACGTTGCCGTGACTTTTAATTTGGGAGCACAAGACCAGTCGTTTTCTCAAAACCAACTCTTCATGCATGATCTACTCGAGACACTCTACACCCATGACCTTTGTGTCCCACTCAGACACACCATCTTGTGCTCCATTTGCTTCACACAACTTTCCTGACACGTGACCCGATTTTAATTCAGCCTATGGTGTCACATTCATTTCCTACTTGAATTGTGGATACCCTGTCAACCCTGTCACGACCCGCTCCCGAATAATCGGATACGAGTCGGACACGTCCAGCCTTCATCGTTAGACACGATGAAGTAAGCTGTACCAATCTCTAGGGGAATCTAACCAGATAAACATGAATATATATAATCATAGCATCTATAAACGTTTCCAGAATGATCACCGTAATCCATCGATCATAATATCATAAAAGTACTAGAGACAACAAGAATGAACTACACTGTGAATTCTAAGAACATATAATATCTAGGGAAAATAGCTAAAACAATCTAAACCTGAAACCTTAAGATAAGTCATGACTCCATCCTGCTCAGCTCAGATCCTAGGCTATAGCCCATAATGTAGAACAATGTCCTGCAAGTACACCTGTAACATATCCTAGTCAGGAGTGGAGCTAAGTATATCCAAGGAAATGAACATGAACATCATGGTATGAACAAGAACACAAGAATATATATATAATGTACGAGAAATAAGAACAAGACATGAAACCTGAACATGAATACTGAAAGTAAATACAGGGAACATGAAATGAGTCCTGAACATGAAATACAACAGGAACCTGAAATGTGCAACATATTGAAATACATCCAGAGTGTATGATCGGCTTGGGTAGATTCAATGAATATGAAATGGTACGGCTTTGGTCCCGTGTGCACGATGTGGGGCCTAAGCTATTCACATGAATAGTAACACGGGTTTTGATCACACATCTGTAGTTTTTTCCCTCCCAGACATAAGTAAACTCATGAGAAACATGATACAAGACAATCTCGTGATATATCGTGTCGACAAGGAGATATAGGAATAATATACAAGACATGAGAAAATGAACAAGTCCGAGGAGTATACTTGCCTTGCTCAGGGTGATCGAGGGTAGGTAGTAACACTGGATGTCCTCCTGTTTAATTTGTACAAGTTGGTTAAGTTCTAAATCAATGGCATTTAATTATTGCTAACTAATCAACTGTTTGCTAACCTTAACTAACCCTACTACTACCGGGTATACTTGCAATAATTTGGTAAGAAGACAACATAATAACCTTTAGGAGACCATTGACCAAAGTGGTTATATTTAACAAATCAGCATGAGTTAAAAACATTCTAGTAAATAATATTTAGAAATTTATAAGAGAACATATCCTTTTATCGATCATCGAAGTAGAACCTTAAATGGTGTATATTATATGGAATTAATTTATTTGTAAAATTCTTCACAAAATACTAGTTAGAAAAATATAGATTTTTAATTATTATCATAACTGAATTTTTTTGATGAAATTGAAAACAACAACTACCCAAAATTATGGCAACAGAAATAACCAACTCCAACAGATACCTAACAGATGTTCCCCAGTCCACAGCAACATAGAACCTTAAGTTAAATATATCTGCACTAGTCTTAATGGTCTATTGGCCCATAGCTTACTGAAACCTATACCAGCAGCTCACTTAAAATAATCCAAAAAGTAATCTAGCAACTATGCACAAACAACACCCCACAAAACCTTTCCCACATTCAGATTCAGCAATGCAGACCTACTCATCCACATAAATTAACACAGCCCAAGCCTTAGCAACATACTGCAACCTTTATAATTAAACTTCAATCTTTCGAGACTCAATATTGAACCCTGTTCAGCTTAATGTAAGTAACTCCCTATGTTCCCAAACGAATTTACACAAACAACCATTCTCGCGGCATTTGTCGGGCCTCAACCAACAACACCAAACAAAGCCCAGACCCAGAAATCCAATCCAGTGAAATTATATGAACCAAAAGATGAAATCAAAATAAATTTATACAAACCAATTGACAAGAATAAAAATTATACAACCCAATCGAATTCAAATAGAAGTCCCCCACCCTCTAACTCAATCCCAGTTGCAACTTGACTATAGAAGATTATACAGGAATCAGTTTATACAACTGAACTTGGCAAAATATGTATAAAATTAAATCCAACAAACATAAAACCAAATCAACAGTTTACTTATATATACAAGACCTATACTACTGAACTTTAGAAATTATATATACAAAACTCAATTGTGTACAATTTAAATCCACTTAGAAAAATCAATGTTGCAAAGTCCCAACTCAGTTCATCCAAATTCGAATGTCCAACGCCAACATCTCGCTAGTATTTGACATTGCAAACCCCACAGTCCATCCCCGGACACGCACACATGGTTGGACTCCTACGACTGAACACCATCCAAAGTTCAATGACTCAAATTATAACAGTAATTGATGATAACAAAAGTGATGAAGCATTACCTGAAAAGAAGGATTCAATCTGGAATGCGGAACATCTCCAGAAATCGGATACGATTCTTACAAGTCAATGGCGCAACCATGTTGTGGCAAATCATCAAACGGTTTTAAGACACAAAGAAAACAGAGTGTCAGGGAATTTGGAATGGCTTATTCTTAAGAAAATTCAAGAAATCAAGAACAACAAGGCCTCACACTTACACTTAGGCTCGATCTCAATTTATGCTACCTCTGAAATAATCCATTCGTTCTTCCAATCTATCCTGATCGGAACCAAATAAAAAGAAGGATTAAATTACTAATTAATTCATTGAGGCATTTAGTAAGCACCCAGATTGAACGAATCAAATGGTCGATCAGCCAATACCTAAAATGAAGGATCGAATCAAGACTCACCTCGATTGTCGTCGACCGCCAGGAGAACGGGGAAGCGCCGTCGCTCGAAGGAGGTCCGATTGTCGGAAACGGAGTAGATCGATCGCCGTCGCTCGAAAACGGTGCTATGCTGTTGTCGTCGAGGAACGTGTATAGTCGAGCGCCACCGAAGAAATGCCTCGTCGTCGTTAGAGACGAGAACGGGTCTCAGTCGCCGCTGGGGAGGTGGAAAACCGCCGAAGGACAGTTCTCGCGGTCGCCGCCGAGGAAAGGATGGTGAGCCAATGAAGAGTCGTCGAGGACGAAGCTTCCCGCACGCCGCTACTGAAAGAGTCACCACTCAGTCGTCGACTCCGGTGTGGCCATCTCCACCATGTCTAGCCCAAAGAATTTAGGGTTTGGTCGACATCCAGAGGGGAGAAAGAAGTTGGGGAAGTGGAAAAATTGGGGAGTGGAGAGCTTGGCTGCAAGAACGAAAATGAGAATGGTTTATTCTCTCTCTTCCTTCATATTAAATGCAAATTTACACATAGGCCCCCTCCGCCCCTAAAGTATTACAAAAGAGGTCTCTCCTCTAAAGAAAATTTCTATAAAAGTCCTCCCCCTTCTTAGTAATTACAAAACTGCTAAAATTTCAATTAGAAAAATTGGTTAGGTTGTTACAAGTTGTTAAGGTTGTTAGAAATGGGGACACATAAAGTTGTTATAACTAAATTTTAAATTAACACCCATGCTACAAATTTAAAACTTCCCTCCAGGTGAAAATCATAAAGACTTAAATATAAGTCTAGTCACACTTGAATTAGGGAAAATTTTTAAAACTCTGCAAAAGTGGAAATGTGGGGTTACAAACCCAAACCTGTCAACCCCAAATAGGGACATGGCCCACATGAAGCCTACTACCCGCATGACACTTGTGTCCCATTTATTTGAGCCCCCACATGCTATTTATTTATCCATAATCATAACACCTAAAAATAATTCATTTATTGTACCCAGACTGTTTTGACCCGACCCAGCTCAACCAAATTCCATCCAAGCATTCATGTTACCCTCCCTCATTACATCCTCACTCTCATTGCCTTTAAAAATATTAAATACCTAGTCTACTGTCACCTCCAGTTTTTGAATTAGGGGTATTTCATTATTTTCCAAGTTTTATAATTTTGGGAATTTTATTTGATTTTATAGGATTTTTAGGGATTTGTTTGATTTAGTTTGAATTTTATCCAATTTGGACTTAAGTTGGAGGTCCGAGTAGTCTGGACCCTAGTGGGACCCACATACTAGCTGGGCTTGGCCCACATGCCATCCTAACTAGGCTAGAAACCATAAACCACACTTCCATGGCTTAACTAGTCATTAGAGGCTTAATTAGTCAATTTAGAGTTAAACCAAAAACAAACCGAACCAAACTAAGTCTATTGGGTGTGGAGGCCTAATGGGTCTCCACCCAAACCCATTAAGCCCCCCATGGCCGGCTATGTATAGGCCACATCCCCCTCCCCTTTGCTTCATCTCTAAGTAATCCCTCTCTCTCCATTTCATTCTTTTCTTTGAGTTCTTCTTCTTCCTCAAGGAAATCAATTAGGTAAGCTCATTTAACCCTCATTAATTCCTCTATTTTATTTATTCCTTCACAATAAATGTGGAGGAGATCATTCTTCACATTATGACCATAGCTTTTATAGGTTTTCCTAAAAACCTAGTTAAGGATTTATTAGGGTTTTCCTTTTAGAGAGGAATATATATATAATATATAATATATAAATATATATATATATATATATATATATATTATATATATATTGTGTGTGTGTGTGTGTGTGTGTGGTGTGTGTGTGTGTGTGTGTGTGTGTGTGTGTGTGTATATATGTATTGTGTGTGTGTAGAGGAGAGTGGTGGTGGTGGTGTCAGGAGAGAGTGTGTGTTTTAGTGTGTGTGTGTCTATATATATTTACATGTGTGTGTGTATGTATTTATATATATATAGATATGTGTGTGGTGTGTGTATGTATTTATATATAGGTAGGAGTGTGTGTGTGAGTGTCTATATATATATATATATTATATATATCTAATATATATATATATATGTAGATGTGTTGTGTGTTTGAGAGTCTATATATATAGATAGATAGTTAGATGTTTAGATAAATATATATAGATATATAATATATATATATAGAGGGAGGGAATGAAGAGAATAAGAGTAGCAGCAATAGCAGTAGGAAGCAGGAGCAGCAGCAGTAGCTACTGCAGTAGCAGCAGCAGCAGCATTAGCCATAGCAGCAGCAGCAGCATTAGCCATAGTACTGGCAACAGCAGCAGTTAGCAGGAATAGCAGTAGGAGCAGCAGTATACGGAGAATAAGGAGAAGGAGACGGAGAATAAGACGGAGAATAAGAGAAGGAAACGGAGAATAAGATGGAGAATAAGGAGAAGGAGACGGAGAATAAGGAGAAGGAAAAGGAGAATAAGGAGAGAAGAATAAAAAAAGAAGACGGAGAATAAGGAGAAAGAGACGGAAAATAAGAAGGAGACGGAGAATAATGAGAAAAGAATAAGAAGAATAAGACGGAGAATAAGGAGAAGGAGACGGAGAATAAGGAGAAGAGTAAGACGGAGAATAAGGAGAAGGAGACGGAGAATAAGAATAAGGAGAAGGGAAGGAAATAAGAGAAGGAGAAGGAGAAGGAGAAGGGAATGTAGGAAATCAAATTAGAGAGGTTGTGAGTGAGTCAAATTTAGTGAAAGGGTAAATTAAGATATTAGCCTACGGCCAAGATATGGGTTTCGGAGTTCAAGATGGACTCGGATATGGGTTGACTTCCAATGTTCTCCTATGACCAAGGTTGACCTAACTAGACTTGTCTTGACCTAGAATGACAGAATAGGATTTAATTTGATTTGAATTTACTTCCTAAACATAGTATTGATACATCTTGTTCCCTATAGGTCCTCGAGGCGCTGTATTGGATCCAGTTGACATATTATATCATATCACAGGCGAGTACATTCTCTGATAACTATTTTCCAATTTTGATAACTGTTATGATTCATGTACTTAGTGTAGATATACTCATTCCAGACACATGGTTCTCACGGATTGGTATTCCTGGATCTCGACGAGAGATGTTACTCCTTGTTAGCTTGGGATGTATTGTGCAAGCCCCCTTGTAGCTCTTACGTAATATATGGTCACCGATTCTAGAGAAGACTTGCTCCATTCTCATAGAATCCCGTGCAGTAATGTGTCCTATTTGGATCCATTCTACCAGTTGGGGGTGGGGAGTAGTAGCGTATGCCTGTGATCAAATCTATCCTACATTCCCGAACAGTGTTAGTCATATACTGCACTTATGACTAGCCAGGCCAGTTCTCTACAAGTGTCCAAGCCGATCACAAGTTGAAACTACTACTCACACACATTGGATAGGTGGCTTACCCTAATTTGTGTACATACCAGGATCAATTCTACTTTTTTGTTCTAGCTCTAGCTCTATAGCTTATCATGCCATGATACATATATGTACACTCCATGATTTCATTGTATATGCTCTATTTACAGTCTTATGGCTTTTATTCTATTTTGAGATCTGTTATGAGTATATGTACTCGTTCATGTAAGCACCCTGAATTTCGGATTGTTTTTTTATTTTATTTATTTCCTGATTGATTTTAATTTCGATAAATAATTTATTCTGTATTTTTCCTTAAGTGTACTTTCCATGCCTTTGATATTTGGAGTGTCAGGGATGTTCAACTCTGGAAATCTTTTTATGAGTTTTGGAGTGGACATGATTACCTTCATGACGGTATATAGTGTCCCATCCAAACTTATTCCCTTGTGCTCTTTTTGCTTCGCTGAACTTCGGGTCGGTTTAGACCATTTGATTGTTATTTATTTTCCCACTCTTTTCCTTGATCATTTTCAGCGCGTTACCATGACTTTTAATTTGGGAGCGCAAGACCAGTCAGTTTCTTGAAACCAACTTCTCATGCTTGATCTACTCGAGACGCTCGTCACCCATGACCTTCGTGTCCCACTCAGACATGTCATTTTGTGCTCCATTTGATTCGTACAACTTTCCCGACATGTGACCCGATTTTATTTTACTCCACGGCGTCACATTCATCTTCCAACTTGATTTGTGGGTCCCCTGTCGACCAAAACCTGTCCGCCCCAACTATGGACATGGCCCACTTTGAGCCTACTATCCGTCCGCCACTTGTGTCCCATTTATTGGAATCCCCTTGTGCTACTGTCACGCCCCAGAACCAGAATACTGGAGAGCGGGGGCAGACATAGCCAGCTACGTATATTGAAATAGAATACATCTCAACTATACGGTCACGGCTGTCTAGATATGAGGGTTTACTACAAGCCAGCAGTCTCTTAAGGTCAAGCCTATTATCTCAATCTCAAGCAATTAACAGAGTTACAAGATATTAGAGCATCAAATATATATATATATAAGGCGTCCCAAATATTACATATTGGATGATCATGAAGCTAGTCGTACAAAATAATGGGACTAGCAAGAGTTCAGTCATACATGATCAACCCTAGGATTTGTTAATCATGTTTACAGCCCGTAGGCAGACAGTAATGTAAATGTGCATCGAGCTAACAGGTGCTCGTCGGCTAAACGCCTTAAAAGAATAAATTTATATATAAGTGGGTGAAACAAAAAGGAAAACCCACTCTTGGCCCGGGTTCCGTCTAGTTGTCACCATTGGGCTGAAAGTTCGGTAGATCCTCGGGAGCTGCTCCGAAATCTGGCCACACAAAACCAGCTGGGTCAACCCCAGAAAGAGCAAGTGCCACAAAGGAGGCCACAAATAAGAACAAAAGCCAACATATCAGAACATAAGAATAAAAGAAGTACAAGTAGTAAAGTACACAGGCGATAAACGACTAGGGACGTAGAACCATTCCGGGAGCCAGGTTACAATCCTTAAACCAGACAAGGACCGGGGTTGTAACCCTTCGACTGAATAGCTCACTGTCTCTACTCATTTATCGTTAAGATAAGTAAAACAAACATGCTCAGGAGATAGCAGGTACTGGAGCTAGACAAGACTTAGACAAGGCTGGACACCATCCATTCACAATCGGTCAAGCAAGTACTACGGTTTACTACTTTAACTAACTAGGGTTATCACAAGCCTAATTACTAACAAGATGCAAGTGAGAAACTCCCAGTCCCAAGCCCTGCAGACTATCCAGTTATCCTTTCCGCGGGTTGAGAGTTATAGGTGGGTATATTGCCCGGGAGACAAATGTACCCTTAGGTGACTTAGAGGATGCAACACATGACAGTGTGCTGGAAATGTGCTCTACTCGTCGGCAAGCTACAAGTCCATTAAAGTGCCCAGATAACGAGATTGCCTGTGACTGGGAATTCTCCATGTTCTAGTTTGATCTAATCATTAGCCTAATCCAATTTAGCGCGAGTCCCTGGCCGTGATACCCAGGAAGTCACGTCCTAGACATGATGCGAGACAAGACAAGTGGATTGTACAAGCAAGCAAGGAGGAACACCCACGATGTCAAGTTGATTATACGGGTCAAGTTATAAGTTACAAGTCAAGTCAGGAGTGCGCCGCCACGGGCCACTATCAAGTCAAGTTGGTCATGTCAGGAGTGCACCACTACGGGTCACTGTCATGTTATGCTAGTTCCTTGTCATACCAGGCCATGTACAATAGACATTCCAAACATATTAAGTAAAATCAAGTTCATGACAAAAGGAAAATGGCGGGGCCGGTGTTGCCACATCCACTTATTGCTAAGTTCTTGGATGTCTTTCCCGAGGAGTTGCCCGGGATGCCGCCAGATCGTGATGTTGAGTTTTCTATAGACCAAGTGTCGGGCGCTGAGACTGTCTCACACGTCTATAGAATCAACAACAGTGAGTTAGCGGAGCTGAAGAAACAGGTCGATGAGCTGGAGGACAAGGGCTTTATCCGATCTAGTTCTTCACCTTGGGGCACGCCAGTTCTTTTCGTCCCAAAGAAGGATGGTACGGTACGTATGTGTATTGATTACAGGGCGCTCAACAACCTTACCATCAAGAACAAGTATCCTTTGCCAAAGATTGATGACTTGTTCGACCAATTGAGCGAGGCGAGGGTGTTCTCGAAGGTCGACTTGCGTACCGGGTACCATCAGCTGAAGGTGAAGCGGGATGACATTTTGAAGACTGTATTTCGGACTCGCTATGGCCAGTATGAGTATACCGTCATGCCGTTTGGGTTGACCAACGCCCCGGCGGTATTCATGAACTTATGAACAAGGTATTCCATCAGTACCCTGACAAGTTCGTGGTAGTCTTCATCGATGACATTCTCATCTATTGAAGACGCCAAAGGAGCACGAGGAGCACCTAAAGATTGTGTTGGACACTCTCAGGAGGGAGCAGCTGTATGGGAAGCTGTCGAAGTGCGAGTTCTTCTTAGATCACATGGAGTTCCTAGGCCATGTTGTCTCTGGCGAGGGGATTTCAGTAGATCCGAAGAAGATTTCTGCAGTGGAGTCCGGGTCTACGCCGAGCTCAGTAGCAGAGGTTCAGAGTTTTCTGGGTCTGGCAGGTTATTACCGGAGGTTCGTGCAGGACTTTCCATGATTGCCCAGCCGATGACCCGACTTACCAGGAAGGACAAAGAGTTTGTTTGGTCCGAGGAGTGCCAGGCCGCCTTTGAGGAGCTGAAGACGAGGTTGACTACAGCTCCTATCTTGACGCTGCCATCTGGATCTGGTGGTTATACGATCTACAGTGACGCTTCAGGACGGGGTTTGGGTTGTGTACTTCAGCAGCACGGGAAGGTGATTGCCTATGTATCTAGGCAGTTACGTCGTCATGAGAGGAATTACCCTACCTACGATCTAGAGCTAGCAGCGGTCATCTTTGCTTTGAATCTGTGGAAACACTATCTGTACGGAGAGCGAGTTGAGATCTATACAGATCACAAGAGCTTGAAGTACGTGTTTACCCAGAAGGAGCTGAATATGAGGCAGAGACGATGGTTAGAGCTGATGAAGGATTTTGATATATCCTTACAGTACCATCCAGGAAGGCCAACGTGGTCGCAGATGCTTTGAGCAGGTATCCCGTGGCCATGTGTTTGACGATGGATCGTCACCTTCTGGCAGATCTAGAGAGCTTGGGCATAGAGGTGATAGTTCCTGGGTTTGAGGAGCAGATGTGGGGTCTCTAGGTGCAGTCAGAGCTGATGGACAGAGTCAGGGAAGCTCAGTTTGAGGATGAGGCTCTGAGGGTCATCAGGGAGCTGGTCCGGGCTGGACTGTTGGATGAGTTCTCTATAACGGGAGATGGGTCGTTGAGGTTTGGTACCAGATTGTGCATGTCGAGCGGAGGACTTCGGGAAGAGGTTCTTCAGGAGGCGCATCGTTTCCAGTACTCTATACATCCAGGAGCCAACAAGATGTATAGAGACTTGAGGCAGCATGTTTGGTGGTATGGCATGAAATACGAGGTGGCTCAGTTCATTTCTAGATGCTTGGTGTGCCAGCAAGTGAAAGTTGGGAGGCAGAGACCCGGTGGATTGCTCCAGCCACTATCCATTCCTGAGTGAAAGTGGGAGCATATCACTATGGAATTTGTATCTGGGCTTCCGCGCTCTCTAGGAGGAAAGGATGCGATTTTGGTCATTGTTGATCGATTGACCAAATCGACCCATTTTTTGCCTTTCAAGGTGGGTTTGTCTACGGAGAGGTTGGCCGAGATGTACGTACGACAGATAGTCCGATTGCACGGGGTTCCAGTGAGTATAGTCTCGGATCGGGACAGCCGATTCACTTCCCACTTCTTGAGGAATTTGCAGCTTAGCTTGGGTACATCGCTCAAGTTCAGCACTGCATACCACCCCCAGACAGACGGGCAGTCGGAGAGGACGATTCAGACCCTCGAGGATATGCTTCGTACCTGTGTCTTGGACTTCGGGGGATCTTGGGAGGACCACCTTCACTTGGTAGAGTTTGCTTACACAACAGCTACCAAGCCAGTATAGAGATGTCACCTTTCGAGGCTCTATACGGACGGAGGTGCCGTACTCCCTTGTCTTGGGATGATGTCGGCGAGAGGGTTTTGCTTGGCCCTGAGATGGTAGTGGATGCTGCAGAGAAGGTCAGGGTTATCAGAGATAGACTTCGGGTGGCACAGGATAGGCAGCGGCATTGGGCGATAGCCACCGGAGGCCGTTGGAGTTTGAGGTATAGTTTAGATTTTCTAGTATTTGAGTCTGATTGTGATTTTTTTAGATCAAGATTTAAGCCTTGTGTTTTGTTCTGGGTTGGTGATCTTGTGTACTACGAATTTCTTCGACGCGTGGCACGATTCGTTTTGGTGGCGGCAGGAAGCTTAGTCCACGATACATCGGACCTTTCCGTATCTTGGGCAGGGTCGGTGCAGTGGCTTACCGACTGGAGTTACCGCCCACACCAGAGGAAGTGCACAGCGTATTCCACGTGTCGCTGCTGAGACGGTACGTGGCAGATCCCAGTCACGTCTTGGACCACTCCAAAATTGAAGTAGGACCGACACTCAGCTATCCAGAGAAGCCGGTTGAGATCTTGGACCGAAGAGAGAAAGTGCTCCGGAACCAGGTCATTCCCTTGGTTCGCGTTGCATGGAGACACCACTCTCCAGGTGAGTCTACCTGGGAGAGAGAGATGACGATATGCGGGAGCGATTCCCAATCTCTTCGAGCCTTGAGGTAAAATTCTTTCTTTTCTTCCTTGTTCAATTCATGATTGCTGTGTTAGTTCTCATTCAATTTCGAGGACAAATTTTTTTTAGGAGGGTAGATTTGTCACCCCCAGTTTTGAATTAGGAGTATTTTTGTCATTTTCCAAGTTTTATAATTTTTGGGAATTTTATTTGATTTTATAGGATTTTTAGGGATTTGTTTGATTTAGTTTGAATTTTATCCAATTTGGACTTAAGTTGGAGACCCGGGTAGTCTGGACCCTAGTGGAACCCACATACTAGCTGGGCTTGGCCCACATGCCATCCTAACTAGGCTAGAAACCTAAACCACACTCCCATGGCTTAACTAGTCATTTAGAGGCTTAATTAGTCAATTTAGAGTTAAACCAAAAACAAACTGAACCAAACTAAGTCTATTGGGTGTGGAGGCCTAATGGGTCTCCACCCAAACCTATTAAGCCCCCCCCCCATGGCCGGCCATGTATAGGCCACCTCCCCCTCCCCTTTGCTTCATCTCTAAGTAATCCCTCTCTCTCCATTTCATTCTTTTCTTTTGAGTTCTTCTTCTTCCTCAAGGAAATCAATTAGGTAAGCTCATTTAACCCTCATTAATTCCTCTATTTTATTTATTCCTTCACAATAAATGTGGAGGAGATCATTCTCCACATTATGACCATAGCTTTTATAGGTTTTCCTAAAAACCTGGTTAAGGATTTATTGGGGTTTTCCTTTTTAGAGAGGAATATATATATATTATATATATAATATATATATATATATATATATTATATATAATATATATATATATATAATATATGTATTGTGTGTAGAGGAGAGTGGTGGTGGTGGTGTCAGGAGAGAGTGTGTGTTTTAGTGTGGTGTGTCTATATATATTTACATGTGTGTGTATGTATTTATATATAATAGATATGTGTGTGTTGTATGTATTTATATATATAGGTAGAGTGTGTGTGAGTGTCTATTATATATATATATATATATAATAATATATATATATATATATATATAATATATATATATATATATATATATATCTATATATATATGTAGATGGTGTTGGTGTTTGAGAGTCTATATATAGAGATAGATAGCTAGATGTTTAGATAAATATATATATATATAATTATATATATATATATTATATATATATATATATATAGGGAGGAAGGAAGAGAAAGAAGTAGCAGCAATAGCAGTAGGAAGCAGGAGCAGCAGCAGCTACTGCAGTAGCAGCAGCAGCAGCAGCATCATTAGCCATAGCAGCAGCAACAGTTAGCAGGAATAGCAGTAGGAGCAGCAGTAACGGAGAATAAGGAGAAGGAGAAGGAGACGGAAATAAGACGGAGAATAAGGAGAAGGAGACGGAGAATAAGACGGAGAATAAGGAGAAGGAGACGGAGAATAAGATGGAGAATAAGGAGAAGGAGACGAAGAATAAGGAGAATGAGAAGGAAAAGGAGAAGAAGAATAAGAAAAGAATAAGACGGAGAATAAGGAGAAGGAGACGGAGAATAAGGAGAAAGACGGAGAATAAGGAGAAGAAGAATAAGAAGAAGAATAAGACGGAGAATAAGGAGAAGGAGACGGAGAATAAGGAGAAGAATAAGCGGAGAATAAGTAGAAGGACGGAGAATAAGAATAAGAAGAAGGAAGGAAAGAAGAGAAGGAGAAGAGAAGGAGAAGGAGAAGGGAATGTAGGAAATCAAATTAGAGAGGTTTGTGAGTGAGTCGAATTTAGTGAAAGGGTAAATTAAGATATTGGCCTACGGCCAAGATATGGGTTCAGAGTTCAAGATGGACTCGAATATGGGTTGACTTCCAATGTTCTCCTATGACCAAGGTTGACCTAACTAGACTTGTCTGACCTAGAATGACAGAATAAGATTTAATTTGATTTGACTTTACTTCCTAAACATAGTATTGATACGTCTTGTTCTCTATAGGTCCTCGAGGCGCTGTATTGGATCCAGTTGACATATTATATCATATCACAGGCGAGTACATTCTCTGATAACAGTTTCCCAAATTATGATAACTGTTATGATTCATGTACTTAGTGTAGATATACTCAGTCCTGACACATGGTTCTCACGGATTGGTATTCCTGGATCTCGACAAGATGTTACTCCTTGTTAGCTTGGGATGTATGTGCAAGCTCCCTTGTAGCTCTTGCGCAATATATGGTCACCGATTCTAAGAAGACTTGCTCCCTTCTCATAGAATTCCGTGTAGTGACGTGTGCTGTTTGGATCCATTCTACCAGTTGGGGGTGGGGGAGTAGTAGCGTATGCCTGTGATCAAATCCATCTCGTATTTCCGAACAGTGTTAGTCATATACCGCACTTATGACTAGCCAGGCCAGTTCTCTACAGGTGCCCAAGCCGATCACAAGTTAAAACTACTACTTACACACATTGGATATGTGGCTTACCCTGATTTGTGTACATACCAGGATCAGTTCTACTTTTCTGTTCTAGCTCTACAGCTTACCATGCCATGATACATACATGTACCCTCCATGATTTCATTGTATATGTTCTATTTACAGTCTTATGGCTTTTATTCTATCTTGAGATCTGTTATGAGATATATGTACTCGTTCCATCCTGACCGGATATGTTGAAAATGTTTACAGATGTAGAGGAGGACTATTTTTGTACTTACTATGGCCCACCGGACTTAGTAGGTTTAGAGCAGATACCCTAGATCCGCAGGGTACAGTACTGCAGGACGAGATACTGTCTATCCTGTAGATAGAGTAGGTTTTGTACTGGACCTTGTCTCTAGTCACTCTTGGGACTGTTATTATTTTGGCTTGTATTAGAGACTTTGGACTTAGACTTGTATATTCTTTATGTTTGGACTTGACAGGTTATATTTTATTGTTGTGTTGTCTTTATCTTTTAGTATTTATCTTTCATCTTAGAGTTGTGATTGAGTACTCATATATTATCATTGCTTCTCCTCCGTTCGGAGTTGACCATATTCTCGACAAGTTTTTGATATTAATAAACTGTTGTTAGAGTAGTAAACCTACAGTGTTCCACGCCGTTTTACGGTGAGGGCTGGGCGTTGTTACGCACACGTGCCCTTATAGCGGGTGCGGGTCGTGACATCTACCCATTCAAATATTCAAGAATAACCCCCTTGATTTAAATCCCTAAGAAATGATCTATTCCTACATTTAATCCCAATCCTTCATTCTACCCATATGCAATCCCAAGCCCACATCCTCACAATACTCACTCCCACACCCTTGGTCGGCCCTAGTTTTTAGAGAATTACTTTCTCTATCTTTCCCTCTCATTTCCTCACTTTATCTCTCTTTCTTAATGTTACACTCGCGCGGTTCGGGCGCCACCGCCGTGGCCTGGCCCCCTAGTTGGGAAAACTCCGGCAACCCCCCCGGGTGCGCCGCCTTCCTCCCCGGCATGATGCATAGCCAATTCGTACATTTCGCACTAAATCCCATCGGCGCGAGCTCGGAAACGAAGTCAAAATCGCGTCTCAAAGTAGCAACTTCGTATATGTTTTTCGAAAAACTCGACCGTTGGATCGATAATTTCGTTGTTCCGTCACAATCTCAGTATATCCATCTTCACTCTCCTCAAGTTTCATCCGTTGATTTTATCGTTTGATACATCAAAATCGACCGCCAAGTTGACCGTTTAAATTGTATAATTTTGGACAGTTTTGTGGAGCCAACTTCGTCGGCTCGTACCTCCTCCATCGCAGCTCCATTTGGCGTGCTACCAGTTCCTGTGCACAGCTGGTATTGTAGAAGCATGGAATTTCAGAACCAAAAATCTTATGCGCCTAATACTACATGCGCCAGGAAGCTCAGATGAAGTACTTGGCACAGCAAACGACAAAAGCTTAGACATTAAAAGAAGATTTTTATTCCGTATAAAAGTCTATTACATGTCTAAAAAAGGCTGTACAAAGGGGAACTTCTACAAAAATAAAGACCCTACGTCTATAGCCAGGCGCAGCAACCACCATGCACTCCCAAACAGGCGCATCTCTTCGGCGTTAGAGTCAGGCCCATCTCTTCGGCGTCTCAGTTTGGCGTATCACTTCGGCGTCTCAGTTTGGCGCATCACTTCGGCGTCTCAGCCAGGTGCATCCCTTCAGCGGCTCAGTTATGTGCATCCCTTCAGCAGCTCAGTTATGTGTCGCCCTTTCAGTCAGGCGCATCATGAAGTCTCAGCATATGCGTCACTTCGACCTGGTCAAATGCATCGACTAATAAAGCATTTATTGAGAAGAACGAGGGTGGGCAATCAACCCCCTAGCTGGAGGAAGAGCTCTCCAAAGCCCAAGGAAGAGGATAGCACCGCAATCGACCCGCGGCAAAAGGAGGCTTTCAACACAGCCAGAATGGGCAACACCCACTCTAGTAGGAGAGGAGCTCTCCCAAAGCCCAAGGAAGATGATCGGAGCACCACAATTCTGATCTACGGCTCTTCCATCATAACGAAGATGAGGCTAGAGCATCCCGATCTTTGGATGCAACAAGCACCTTCTGCCTTCCTCAGAAGCCCTCGACTCCGACTTTTGGATGTAACAGTCCCCTTCAAGTGCATCAATGAAGACAATGCGTCGCATCTTCATCCTCAGGAGCATCTCGTCAACAGAATGTCCTCGAGCAAACAAGTTCATTTCGGGAGGACGTGAGAGAACGAGAAGCAAACTCTCTTTATGCCACTATTAATAGGCCGGGCAAATCAAACCCATGCGCCAAGAGGCTGGCTCTCCGAATCCCATGCAATAATTTGTATTAATAGGTAATGAACCTGATGCTTCGAATTCAGCCAAGTCAAGAACGGTTATTTAAAGCACTCGAAGAACGTAACAGTCGGACCAATAAAGACGTGTCATACAAACGGATACGCCGGTCAGACCGTGCATCATACAGATGCACCCATCAGCACCAAGCGCCTTATGAGGATGTGCCCCCATGCATCCCCATGCGCCTAATGGAACGCAGATCGATGCGCCCATTCAAAGGCCCATCACCTATCAAGAATATTAAATGCTGAAGTCTGACAGAGTTGGTAGCACGTCCCCCGAGGACTGAACAGTTGACAGCTTTTTCAGAAGACGAAGCGTCGCTGACGTCAGCATCATCATTACTTTCCTCCGGCAGTTACAAGCCACGAGGCCGCCCAACCATTTCGTATGCACCTCCGCAGCCATGCGCCCAAATCTCTGCATGCGCCTCAAAAGCCATGCGCCTCAGACTTTTCTCTGATCCCTAAAGACAGAAGTCAAAGTCACTACTAAAGCCTCGCATACGCCTCAAAAGTCGTACGCCCAGACTGGTTCGTGACTCCTAAAGGTTACCAGCCAAAGTCTCCTCATGCGCCCAATCCCAGGCGCATCCTATCCGATCACTCTCCACCAAATCCGAGCTCTTTGAGCCATGGACCTACGACACGTGTCCTTTGACTCGATTCAGCCTATGAAGGGGTGCTAATCACCCAAGATCTCAGCACTGAAAGATCATCTCCATTGCTACGTGTCAGCTCGATCGCAGCCCACAAAGGCAATAGGAAGGATTCAACTCCTCAGAGCGCATCGTCCGTGCACCTCCATCAGCAATCACCACGTGGCATCCTCACAAGCCGACGAATCCTACTTATGCGTGCATGAGCAGCCAGCCTGCAAGCTATAAATAGAAGGATCATTTCCTTCTTCTGGGGTGACGAATCTACGAACCTACGAACACACACACACAGAGGCAGATACAGACACTCAACGTCTTCTTCTTCTCCGTGAGCTCCAGCACCCAGAGCAATTCAGACCTTCAGAGAACCTAGAACCTTTGTCAGATCGTCAACGGAGTTAATGCATTACCACTCGCTCCATCGGTACGAGGGACCCAGATAAACAAAAGTGTACTCCTAGGACTACGTCTAAGTCCTACATTGTAACCTGTTCTGTTTGTAATTGAAATTTGTAATCAAAAGATTTTAATGGCAAACAAGCTGGCGACTCTGCTGGGGACCTCTTTCTTCTCCATCGAGAAAGCTATGTCACAATCCGACGACGTGAAGGTGGGCTCCTCCCATAAGATGCTGGTCGTATGCCTCAATCAATAGGCGTATGAGGAGTTCATCTCTGAAGGCAGTACGAGTCCTTCGAAGCGGCAGTCGAAGAAGACTCGCCAGGTCTGGTTGTGCAAGGTCGACGCCCTGGCATCATCACCGAAGGGATGCGCCGATACAGCCTACCCTTCCTGCTGACGTCCTCAGCAGCCAAGATGCGCCCATCGGTGCAGCGTATCTCTCGGGAAAACGTGCGGCTTACCACATTCCCCAGCCATCTCCCTCTCAGGCGAGAAAGATGCGTCGACGAAGTAGGGGCGCAGCCAATGCCCCGTGCATCACCACTGATACGCCACAAAAGGTCTCTGTCTTTGACAGACTCACTCGTTGTAGTGGCGAGAAGAATTTGGACTCTGAGTACTATGCACCCCAGCGGGCTGGTATGAAGAAGTCCAAGGCAGCACGGGCCATGCACCTTAAACGTGCTATGCCGGCAGTAAACCAGAAGCATGCGCTCACAATCATGCGCGTTGCTGATGATAAGCTGTATAAGGTCGACTCGGATGCTTCTGTGCCAGAAACGAGCCGACCTTCAAAGTCCTTGTCTCACTTGGGCGTATCTACTGCATTCGCAACCAAGTCGAGCAAGGTAAACCCTGTGGTCTTGAACTCCCGCGCCCCACTAGTTGTGCGTCTGAGGTTCGTTCAAGTCACTGTAAATGTTGTTTCCCCACTACTGATCTGAGCGTCTGTTTGGTGTTGGATCAGGAGGCACATCATTCACTTGACCACCCCGACGCTTGGCCTAGCCATACGCCTGATGGGGGTACGAAGGTGGCACTCTCCTCTAACGATCTGCGTAACGTGATCACTCACAAAAGTCGATCAGGAGAGTCGATTGACAAGCACAATGTGTCCCTCACATGGTACGTCTGTGCTGTAGTCACCATCAACTGTTGTTGCAAAGCAGTAGTCCCGCCACCAAGGCAGTCGGTGTTCCAACGCTGCAATCATCAACACCTCTCCGACATCGCCTCGGGAAGATGGTGTCAATTAAAGAAGAACCATAACTAAAGGTTGCTTCATGCAACGTAATCTCTAACTCCTCGTCAATCCGAAAGGCGATTGGTCATTCCTCGTCCTCATTCAAGAGCCTGCCGAGGAAAACCAAGACAACTGTCCCATCCTCTGGAGTGTTTGAAGGCACTTGGGGAGAAAGAAGATCCTGGAGGAAGCGGGGGGTAGTCAAGCCCTTGTTGATCCTCCTTCTGAAGACGAAAATATCCTCCAGAGCACAGCTGGGGTGGATCTTCATCCTGGGGACGAAATCAGCCTCCCGAGCACAGCTTGGGGTAGTCTAGTCCCTGTGAATCTTTGCCTCGAAGAGGAAGATGTCCTCCAAGACAGAACTGGGGGTAATCAAGCCTTTGCGGATACTTCTCCCGAAGACGAGGGTGTCCTCCAGAACGTAGCTGGGGGTAGCCAGGACGAAGCTCCAGGAGAGACAACTCCCCTACAGGAGAGTGAGGCCGAGAGTGAAGCCTCAACCGATCCATCCACTTCCAGCCATATCATGACAATATACATGACGGGGGGTGATACCGAGCCAGATGTGCCGCCAGCAGACCTCGTCCAGCACATGGATACCCTGGAGGGAGGACTCAAAACCCTCTCTGCCTCCATACAAACACTGACTCAAGCAGTGTTTAAAATACGGTCCGCTTTGGCCAGAGTGCCTTCTACCGGTCCTGACCCAGGGCCAATGGAGAATCAAGTGTACCCCTTCAACGGGTATCCTTGGATACAGATCGCCGCGAAGCACCACAGACGTCGGAGCCTTCAAATGCTCAACTCCAGGCGGTACCACCTTCCCCAACTCCCAGCTCTACGGAAGACGTGGTCGAAATGATCAGGGACTTGCGCGAGCGCTTTGAGTCCAAGAATAGACAAGAAGAGCGCCAAAAGATGGAGATCCCCCCCATATTCCCTCGAATGGAACAAAGTGGTTTATCCTCCTAAGTATAAACTACAAACATTGACGCCATACGACGAGAAGGACTCTCCGCGTCGCTATCTGGCGTACTTCCAGTCTCAAATGGGACATCTCCCGAAGGAGGACGCCCTACTCACCAGCATATTTGTCGGGGCACTGAAGGGAGTGGCGTACGACTGGTACTGCAGTCTCCCCGATAACTCTATATCTTCCTTTGATGATTTGACGCGTCTCTTCCTCGACCGTTTCTACGACGACGGAAAGGATATGAAATGGCGTCCCTCATAGAGATACGTCAGAAGGAGAAGGAAACAGTTCGAGTATTCATCGAACGCTTCCGACAGGCCTGCTTCAGACTGCCCCCGGGCATGCCAGAATATGCACTCCTCTCCTCCTACAGCATGAACATGCTGCCTGCGATCAAACTATGGCTCAACTCTACTCCTCCTTTCGACTGGAGTTCCTTGATCATCGAAGCCGAAGCAGTAGAAAAGAAGGCATCCAATGCTCGCCTTCTAGGAGTTAGTTTTCCTGCCTTTGAGGACAAGGGGAAACGGCTTGCAGCCAACAACCCTGGACGAGACAAAAGGGAAACAGGCATTGACTGTCAATTCCTCCAAAGGTGCATCAGTACCTACCCAGAAGCCTCCACTTATACCAAGGCCAAAGGAGGTTTATTCTTTCAACGATGAAGACACCCTGCAACTCTTCGAGATACTGAAACAGGGTGACAAAATTAAGTTGTCGAACCCGAAGCGTCCCGACGAGGTTAGAAAAGTGGACCATCCGAGGTACTGTCACTACCATCGGTTTGTCGGACATCCAACCAAGGACTGCTACATCCTCAAAAACTACATCCAGCG